>JAHZNC010004590.1:0-17402 GCA_027744095.1 Zhuqinia jingwanae | reverse complement strand
AAAACATTTTAAGAATCCCCATTTTATTTATTTCTGTTAATATAAAGAAATTTATAGCAATAACATTTTTGTTTCTTGTACCAAACGGGATTTTTTTTATTAAAACCGAATTTATTTTTCTTTGCTGAAAGTTGGCTATAGGGAAAGCATATTAAATGTTATATAGAATACAGATTACTATATCAAGACATTCATAAATCAATCAAGGAGATGCTGCAGATGTCACAACATCATTTCATTCTAAAAAAGCTAAACGGTCATAAAAAATGCTTAAAAAATATAATACTGAACCGATATATGTATATTCCTATCCCATTTTGAAGAGAGAAAAGGAAATATTTTGGTAATCTCGTCGTAAAAAGTAGTGAGGAATAACAGAAAACAGAACATGCAGCGAAAAATAATATGACTTTTCCCTGAATTTTCTCTCTAGAAAATGTTAGGATATTTTTATGACTTTTTTAAAATATAAAATACTAGAAATTCTCCTCATGCTGGTGGTTTCAATGTGGTAGTATAGTCAAGAGAGGAAAAAAAAATCTTTTGCAAGTTCTTCGGAGATGCAAGAGGGACATTATTTATTATTATTACTGTAGTCACTATAGTCAAGTCGGTGCAAAGCACATTACTACGTGCGTTCTCAAGGAAACACATTCTGGCCGTTTTCTGGAACTTGTAGGAAAAACGCTAAAAGTATTGTGTAGTCGTTGTGTACGCGAGTATGAGACGACGCTCTTGTTGCAGACGATTTATTTTCCAAAGTCTTGTAAAATGAAATCACAGAGAAAATAATATTTTATGTCGATCTCAGCTGCTGGTGGTTCCTTTTTCATAAATGAAATTCAATTTAAGTCACAAAACGGGAACAAGTAGTAGTGAGTAAGCTTACAATAATAATAATAATTTCCAGCAGATATAAAACGGTAAAAAGAGAATTATTATTATTATTACTGCAAACGTTTTACAAGAGAAAATGAATGAAGCAGAAAAGGTTTTTATTGAAAAACATAAGAAATGGATTAGAGTCTTGTTTCCTCTCTCGCTTGTTGTACTAAATGAATCTTATTTTAAAGTTTCCACAGCAGATTACGAAAAAAAAGACATTTATCCTTTATTACCTTCACAAAAAACTTGGTACGATCTATGCGATAAATGCGCGTTTTCCCCCAACCTAAACCATAAAAAATGAATTTAGAAATGATATTAAAAAAAGCTGGAGAAAATTTCAAAAATTCAATACCAATTCAAACAGATTTTTGATTTGCAGCTGAGAAAAAATATCTGAAACATTGTTGCAAACTTTTGTATGGGCAGTAAATCTATTTGAAAATATCAAATATATATTTATTCATCTTGTTACAACAAAGAGTGTTAATGGGATAAATCCATTATCATATGCATGAATTTTAACACGGATGATTGATAATGAGCTTAAGTGTGTGTATTTCCAATATATTTTTTGCTGGGAATGCATTCGTATTAAGATTGCCCGCTGTGATTTCACCAACGGGGGTCTAAAATACTTAATTCAAGCATTTTTACAAAATATCGCCATGAATTATGAATTATTGCAAATTGTGGCCATTCTTTCACAACTGCACATTATACTTAGGTACACTTTCTTTACATGGCAAAAAATAAGCTTTTTAAAAATTGATATTACAAACCATGTGGAAAAAATCGCATTTATAAACTTTGTTGCGCGAAGAAACAGTGTATGTGTGATTGTGTGTAAGTAACAATGTCATTATATTTTCTTGGCAATAATAAAGACCCCAACATACATAGATACATGGACGGAACCCTCAAAGTTTTTCAGCGGAACTCAAATAATAAGTAGCAGGATTGCCCAAAGTTTGAGAAACATCTTTTAAGGCTCATTATCGGGCAGATATATACTTAAGGCTAAAATCCTATGAATACAATATTAAGTATGTACTTTAAGAGGTATGTCCAATCGATTCCCTTTCATTTTGCTTTCGATACTTTTTTTTCTCTCCCAAAGTAAAAAAAAAATATTCAATTTTTAACTTTTGCAACATGATACACTGTTTCCTCTTTTGCAATTTTCACATGGGCATGACACCCTTTAAAACTCATTTTCTTTTTGGTAAATATAAAAAGAAGATATAGTTTAGTCGAAGATTTCATGCAGTTCACATTCACAAATATCCGCCCTACGATGAAATGTAGTGCTTTGAGTACTCAATTCTACAAATTTTTAAAATCGTGCAAAAATTGATACAAAATATTTGGTATAGTGTAGTCTGACGTGACATATGTAAGTTTAATGTAAACAGTAGTGCATTTTGTGCATCCTTTTTGTTACAGTTTTTGTGTGTTTAAACAGTATTTTTTAATTATATTTTAATCACTTCAAATATAGTATATAATATGCGCAAATGTACTATAAACATATTATGTGCTTATGTACATTGCAAGCTGTATACACAAAATAACCGCATTTACGATTACGGAATGATAGAAAACTGTACCATCAAAAGCTCGTAAAATAAATACAATGTGCCTTTAAACAAAACACAGAGAGACAGTAAAAATGCAAAAAAAAAGTCTCTTTAAAAATTACACACAATAACAGAAGCAGCACGTAGGGTACTACAACTACAGCAACAACAACAACAACATCATCATCATTTCAGTGCACTTGTGTAGTAGTAATATTATTATTATTATTATTATGCCCAGTGTTCACAGCTTCACTTTATACGCAAGTAGGTAATTTAACATTTTTAAATTTTATTTACATCGGTGCATTATGGTGTATGGTGAATGGTGATGATGGTGCATTTTGTGTATAATAATAAGACAACAACAAGAATAAGTACTATATACCACCATCACCACAAACCTTCCCTACAAAAGATTTTTATGAAGGTGAAAACATAAAAATGCTTAGCAGCACGTGAAGTACATAACATAAAAATCTTAGCATGGTTGGTGGTGGATGGATATGGTGGTAATAGTTTGGTTGACTGAATAACAGAGCATATAATATACACAACACACACGTGGGCGATTTTTTTCATAAAAAAAACATTTGATCTTATTTTACTTTTTAAATTGCAGTTAAACTTACATTTTCTTAATACAAATAGCTGATTATGGGAAAACTGTACAATTTTTTAAGAAAATGAGTGGAATAATTTATCGTAATGTCAAACAAGTTGTTATGATTGGTTGAATGTTTTTCGTATGAAAAACATGTAATAAATGAATTGTAGGCGTAAATTAACTTGTTTGATCACATCATCACAACATTTACCAATTACAATAGAGTAACATGGATATACATACATAAATTTTTATCATATCGGAAAATATACATAAACATCATTAAAATACATGGGCGATTTACTTACTTTTCTGTACATTTTCTCTCTCTTTTTTGTATGTATACTCCCATTATTATCCAACAAAATACGTGAGTATAGTGTACAGAAAAAAAATGGTTTCAACTTTCATGTTGATTCCCACATGAATATAATATATCGTCATCCAAGCAAAAGAAGGATATTTTTTTGTAGTTCAAACATCTGCTTTTTTTTTGACACAGCAGAAGCAACATACACACAAACCATTTGCGCAACATATTCCACGTATGAAACATACCAAGAGTAAATCATCATCATCATCATCGTCATCATCATCATTATCCTCTTTCTGACGAGAACAAACCAAAATGCAAAGGAAAAAAAACTAAATAAAAATAAAATGTACAACCCCAACTAAATTCCGTATCTTCTCACTTATTTTATATCAGATTAGCAAAGAGTCAGAGTATCTCTCTCTACTTGTCTCAGTGGAAATCTGTCTGTATTATATTTTTTATACTTATATTCTCGATATCTTTGACAGAACTGAAAACACACACACACACACATGCAATTCATATAAATACCGAGCATGTACATTTAGTTTAGTACACACAACTGAAAAGCCTGAAAAGCCAAACCCGCCTTCCTTTTCCTTTCCATACTTGTATGTTTGATCATCCCATATCACAAATATTGCACCATCATCATTATTCTCATCATCGACAACAACATCAAGCTCGCATTTTTTTTTGTAGTATTTTTTTTTGTGTAATATATTTACTTGAAGGTAGAGAGAGGAGTATAATAAGTTGCGTATATTGTACTATAGTAAATGTTCACATAACTTGCTGTAACATGTAGTACGCAAACCGATCAACCCCCTTTATTTCTCTTTGGTTGAAATGTGAACATAGGGATAATATACAATATTGTATTGCTTTTCGTTTTTACCTGTACAATTATTACAACCTACCATACTGATTATTTTACCACCATCATATCCATACATACTACCATCATCATCGTCATCATCATCATCATCATCATGTAATTTTTTTTGTCTGTTGTTGGATGTGTGTAAATGGCCAATCCCATGATTCTCATGATTTGAATAAAAACTCCTTTTTATTCGCTTCGCCAAGTTGGATAGACTGGCTTCTGCTGTGTGTTGTTGCTGTTTTTTGTTGTTTCTCTCTTCTCTTCTCTCTCTTCTCTTCTCTCTCTCTCTCTCTCTCTCTCTCTCTCTCTGTTCTGTCGGCTGCTGCTGACTTGTTGTAACCCTTTTCCTTTCATGTTTTAGAAATCAAATATTTTCAGCCTTTATTGAAGGTAAATGTATTTTTTTATGTATAATAAATGCCATATAATACATTTTGTTTTCTGTGTATGGTATACATGCATACAAAACACAAGAGTTGCTTATTCGTGTGTGTGTTTTTAAAGCTTGCATAACCGCAATTTCTCTTACCCGAGACGTGAGACCCGTACCTAGTGTGTTCTTTTGTGCTTTATATTTTCTGCAAAAACTTCATAATATTGCATACATAATACAAAATTTGTAATCTTTACCATCTCACCATACATGCATCACTACCATACTACCACCACCATTGCATTACATTTCGCTTCTCTCTCTCTCTCTCTCTCGCTACAAAAGAAAAGCCTTCCCTTTTTTATCAAAATCGAGTGGTAGTGGTGGTGAGTGAGAGAGAGAGAGAAGTATTTTATGATCCATAGCATGACAGGAACAAGGCTGGCTCATAGTAATAGTAATGATGTTTCTCATGATCATGACGACGACGACGATGATGATGTTGATGATCATGACGATGACTATAATGTTCTTTCGTTCCTTTCTATTCCTGCTACTACTACTACTGCTGTATAAGTTGCAGTTTTTTTCTCTCTCTTCTCTAAAAATGTTTTTATACTTGGCTGGTATAGAGCTCACTTCTTCACTAGTCAGACAAACTTTCCGTCTCACTTGCATATAGGCTGGAGAAAAGGCAATAACTACTGCAAACACTACACAAACACAAAACGCACGTTTAATTAAATTAATTTAAAAAAAAGTTTTAGGAACTATCATCTTTATTTCCAAAGTTATCTTTTACTTTATTTTTTAATATTAATAATAATAATAATTATTATTATTACAATAGTAATAAATAAACATAGGTCAGATAGCAGCAGGAGGCACATATATATACATAGGAATAGTATACACACAAGCAATTATTTTGAAAAAATTATTGTGATTTTAAAGCAATTTTTATTGCAAAAGTAACAAAAAAGCCCAAATAAGTAACAATAAAAAATTATATATAGGAACACACACAGCAAACCAAAGAATTGCACAATCCAAAGTTTATCACACATCGCAAAAATAATAGTAACATAATTTTTTAAGTTGTATAATCATTAAATAAATAAAAGTAAATATAAAATTTAAATGCCCATTTCAAACAATCTATTTGCACTTGTTCGCACTCCAAAAAATACATAATATCCGTGAAACAATAATAATAATTTTTCTTTGAAAACGAGAGTCAAGAAAAAGATTTCCCTTTGCAATAAGGTCTCTTTGATATGCAATCTTATTAGTAGCAATAATAATCAAATAAAGTTTTTAAAGTGCAATAATAAAATATACAAATACGCAAATAAAAGAGCAGTTTACAAATAATAAATATCGAATAATAATAATATTATCTCACTGTCTCTCTCTCTCTTAATAATAGCTAATCTTATCTGTCAAGCAATTACACACAATAACATCGTAAATAATAATTATTTATTGTTGTGCAAAAAAAGAGTATTATTTACTTTTTGTACATAATATAGCATCATAACACCAGAATTTTTACATTTTTGTGCTAAGTGACTCCCAATCAAGTTTAATTAACATGATCATCAAAAAAGTATGTTTGACGGAAATATAAAGTGAAAGCGGCAAGAAAAAAATATGGAAGTATCATTCCAGCAATAATACTAATAAAAAGTATAGAAAACCAAAGGACTTTTTGTTTATTTTAAAAATATATACCTACATAAATATTTATTATTTGCATTTTTACACAAATTTTTATTGTTTTTGAGTGTGAGTTTACAAGAAGAAGAAAACAAACATGATAAATTTGTTGTAAGAAATACATCATAGAATTCGGTGGTGCTTCCAAAAAATAATTACTTATCACATATTTATAAGAACAAGTTTGTTTTGAAGTTTAAACGTTTTTTACGTGTGTGGTGGAGTGATTTTAAAAAAATAATAAAACTTCAAATTGATTCATCTCTGATTCTTCAAAGCAACATCGAGAAGGTAGTCACAAAACAATTATTTATTTTTTCTTCTCTTTTTTTTGTGTACAGATTATTCTAGCTCAAAAAAAGTTTACCTTGAAATTTTCCATTTGAAATTTATTGCTTCTGGTATAAAAGCTACCTGCAAACTTTAAGAAAGATTTTTTGTTGCACAAAATTACCTTAAAAAAAACAAGTCTACATTAACCATTGCATCGGAATGTAAAAAACAAAAGATTATAGTAATAAAACGTGACTTTCGGGTACATTTACCAATACAAACCATTTCAATAAAAATCTGGAATACAAAAAAAACATAATGACTGTATTAATACTAATGATGATGTGATTCTCCAAACGACATTGATCTACGCGCAATGACACAAAAATGTTGTGTAGAAGGAGAGATACAGCACACATGCACAAACAAGCGGCATTTAATTGGAAGCAATAAATTTTGAAGGTCAATTTTTACTACGTTTTCAAGCTTCCTGCTTGAGAAAAAAACAGCATGATCCTTGTAATTGTTGTTGTTATTATTGTTGTTTTCGTTATTTTTCTCGTATGTTCTTGCGAGATTTATACCAGTCTGTGAGTAATCATTATAATATTATAAAGAATCGAAATGCGAAAATATCGTAAATTCACAAAAGTTAGACGCCATAACATTTAAATTCAATACAAACGAGTATCACAAAATTTGAAGATATGTGAAGCCACGTAGTCATCATCACCAAATATTGACAAATCTAGTAAGGAGCAAGGAAATAATTAGATGTAAATTGTTTTGATTAATATATATTCACGAAATCTAAAACATAAAATGAATTTGGCATATTTGATCTTATTTTGATTTTCAAACAAGGTATTGGACCATTAGTAGGTACTCAATTTGACAATTCAATTTTTTCTTATTTTTAAAATCATGTCGAAAAATACTTACTTAAACTACAGACTTATAAAAAAACACTACACAACAAAATCATGTCATAGCAGACGCATGTTTCAAACAATCAACCTTGCAACAATCCCAGAGGGTGTGTGTAACTTCACATTGTTGTTAGCTAAAATCTCAGAAAATGGACGCATAAACTCTTGTTATTTGCAAGAAAAAAAAGAAAAATTTCAAACAATGCATTCAGTTCATTCAGTTTCAAGTTGATCCATTTACACACAAAAAATTATGTAAGCTGCTGCGTTGCGCACATAATATATTATGAACATGACATCGTGACATTTAAAAGAAAGAATTACACGAAAGCATAAAATATTTCACACTGCTCAAAAAACTGTTTTTTATGAGTCAAGTGGTAAGTATACTAGCCTTACTCGGCATAAAAAAATTTTTTTTTTTGTACTTCAACTTCGTCACAGTACAGTATAGTGTACTCGTCATCCTCATCACCATCATCCTTTTTACATGAAACCATCACGAAATTAGAATACAGAGGACACCTTGCTTGTTTGTACAGTACAAACCGTAGCTCATATTATGAACCTGTAATATGTTCTTATGAATGAGGGCTTGTCAGTCAGTCACCACTCGCCTTCATTTCACTTTAAACGGAATTCAACATGAAGGTAAAGTAGTGAAAGGAATTAGCGCGTACACAATCACACATTGTACCTTATTGCATGTCTCTTTATTTTTTTTGTAGTTGCGCAAACAGTTAATTTTTTTATACAGTTTTTTTACCATGTGCTTTATACACATCATATGTATGTGTGTATCTGATGAAAAAAGTACATGATATACCTTATATTCAAAAGTTAAAATGCACTATATTATTATAAGCTTTAGTTTGTTTATTATTACGCTTGTTTTCTCGTGTGTGTGTGTATGTGGTGATGTCGCAATGTTTTTTTCTCTTTCAATTAAAAATACTCACAGCTTTCAGCTTTAGATTTACGATTACATATCTTGTCAAGGATGTGCATGTCACTTTTGCAAAATGCAAATTAGGAAAAAGTTCAATCAATTCACACGGTACTTAAAAAAATATCGGATAAACTGCGTATTTTTTTTCAAAAGCTCTGTGCAATGTGCAACCATATACTACACATGCATAACAACATTAATTATTAAAATATAAAACAGAGTGGACTTGAGAGATAAATAATAATAATAATATAATTTCTTTAAAAATACCATAAATAGGCAATGGAGATAATGACCAATCGATTTTTTCTCTCCCATTCAGTATGAAGTGGAGAAATCTATATATAGCCATGAATTACACTTGTTTCATGACAATATGAATAATAATAATAATATTTAGAATTGCCAAACGTTATTATTGGTGAGATGACGAGGGTAGTAGTGGAACGCACTAATCCCTTTCCCTTATTACCTTGCTTGAAAAATTGTCTCCTCCCACCACCCTTTAAATCTTAAATAGGTACGTTCTCTGTTTTTTTTTTGTTCTCTTCTTCTGCTGTCTGCTGCTGCTGCGTCAGAGTTCTCCCTCATCAACATATTAATGAAAGTTGTTTCACAACAACCCGTTATTAAATTCCTCCTTTGCATTTTTCATTTCATGCATGCTTGGATGAATGCATTTTGGTAATTTACTAAATTTTTTTTCAACACACACATATACCCATCTATTTTTGCAAAAGCGATAGGATCAAATTTTAAAAATATGTATTATTATTATTATGATATATATATTTTTTAAATTAGGCATCTGTGCTCTCATGCTCGGCATACAGTACCTTCGGAAATCCATTAATCTTGTGATAATGATGGTTACTACTTACTATCCAGCCAGCCCATTCATTAATACATCACCATATTTTTTAAATTTATTAAATCAAAGTTATTAAAACAAAATCCCGTGTTGTACAAAATGGTTACTACTACTCATCATCACATATCACATCCTCAGCAGAGCAGATAATTTTAAATAAGGACCATATGCGCGCAAGGATTACTACACACCGCACATCATTTGCGTCCACCGCACTGACTACTGACTACCATACAGTTTTGTGAGATATATACGTACATGCATGCATACATTAAATTATACAAAAGAAACTCTTAAAAAAGCTTAAAGTTAAAAAGTTTTTCTCGGTAGGTAGTAAATCACTATTTAAAAAAATGCAAGAGAGGCTGAGTGCAACCCATTTTTTCCTGCTATTGTAATTCTGCATATTACACAATATACAAAAACAGAGGTACACAGAACAAAAATAAGGAGAGCTGATTGTGAGATGACTATTACATGCACATATTTAGTTGACTAAAAAAATGAATGATGATGATGGTGGTGGTAACTGGTAACTCAGTTTGTTGGCGGCGGCAATGATGATGGTGGTGGTTATAAGACAAGGACAGCTTTTTGCATGTGTGTCGTCATCACGCACATGATAACGCGATATAATTTGTAATTTTTTTTTCTTTCTTCGTCCTGTGCTTTTATAAATACCATTTGCAACATGATGATGATGGGATGATGATGATATTGATGCAGGTTTCTTTGAAAATTATGCGCTTGTTTAGTAAAAAAAAACTGAGATTTTGCCTTGAGTAGGGTCGTATCAGTCATAAAAATAGTACGAGAAAAAAAAATACATCCTTGAATTACGTAGGGAGGGATTTCCTTATGTAGGCGGTTGAATTTTCTGTTTTATTTTAATAGTTTGGTAAAATAGACAAAATAAAACGTTAAAAAGAAGCGTTTAAAAAGTTATATAACAGAATTTTCCCATTCATTATTCACGGTACTAAAGCATTTTTTTTTGCCCTTTTCAACATGCAATGATTCTATTTTGATTAAAACCAACAAATAATATGGCACACAATACACAATAATATGTCATGCAAAGCACATTAATTGAACATGTTATTTCCAAGAGAATTTTATTTTGAAAAATAAAATAAACATGTTACAAGTTCAGCCCTTACCTTGTTTGATCTTCAGAAAAAAAGAAGGGAGAAAAAAAAGAGAGAGGCTAAAAAAGTCTTTAAAAAATGACATTG
The DNA here is from genome assembly GCA_027744095.1 of Zhuqinia jingwanae. Classification (NCBI taxonomy): domain Eukaryota; kingdom Metazoa; phylum Arthropoda; class Collembola; order Entomobryomorpha; family Paronellidae; genus Zhuqinia; species Zhuqinia jingwanae. The sequence goes on along the minus strand of JAHZNC010004590.1, from coordinate 6,779 downwards.
CAAACATGACTGTATTTACTCGCAAAAAAAGTGCAAGTGCGAAGGAAAATGTTGTGAATTTGTTGTAATAATGAGAATGATAATGGCCAAGTGAATTAAGGTCTTGGGATTTTGAATAACTTGTAAACTGTTGTTGTACATGCATACATGTGTACATACATCATATACATATAAGGGTATGGGGTTTGGAATCCCCTTGCGTAAAAAAAATTGTATACATGAACAAGACACGAATGACGGACGATAATGAATGATTTAGTGCGGTATATTATACGCTGGCAATTGGAAATGTGTAAAAAAATACTATATTTCAACAACAGAAAAGCTTCATAGGGCTTATATATGTATGATATATTAGCGTTGCTTTTTTTTCTGCAAACAATTTTTTTTTACTTGGGCGGAGAAGAAACATACAATTTTGTTTTATGATTCAGCAACAGCAACAATTTTCTTATCCTTTTTTATTTTTATTTTTTCGATCTACCCCATTTTTCTCTTTGTTTTTTTTTCGTGTGTGCACTTCAAGTCTGTGGGTAAATTATGTTATGTATAATATTGCGAATATGCCTTGCCATTTTTTTTCTAATGGGGTGTATCATATATGTATGCATGTAACAAAAGTTATATATATATCATGTCCGGTGAACACTCGAAGTGGATGAGCTTTTTCATTGTATTTTTTTTCCTCTTCCAAAAGAGACGACGGCGACGACTGTACTACCCTCAATTTTTTTTTGGTCTTAAGGAAGCATGTATGAAAATAGTACCTTTTTTAATTCCTTCGGGTCCCAGACAAAAACTGTTTATCTTATTACATCACAAACCGTAATTACTTTTTTCTGTATCAAAATATCAGGTTGTTGTAGTAAGGAAATTTTTGTGCTGCTGCTGGATATATAATATTGTACTTGTTTTGGGAAAATAGGGGTTGGTTGGTTGTTATTGTGGACAAGATCTACTGTGCGATTAAAATGATTACAACGTATGCACATTGAAAAAGGGGGAGAAGAAAATGAAACAAAAAGTTTTCTTTGAGTCATCGTCTTGATCATTAAATTTCTGCGGAGTCAAATAAACAAAAATACAAAGTCAGTGTTGGTGATGGTGGCATTCCAGGAGGACCAATAATTTCAAAATTAGTTTTTCTTTGTGAATTAAAGGGTCTTTTTCTTTTGGGATGCCGCAAGATACAAAAAAAATACTACTATATAACTGTCTATATGATAATAACAGGGGAAACCTTGTAAATAAAAATTATAGAAGCTAATTTCGCATTTAACCATAGAACATCGCCACTACATAGTTGTGCTCTAGTGTCAAATATGTTCATATATTCAACAATGCTTTATACAATAATAATAATAAAGATGAGCATTTTGTATTGTCAATTGTGTATATATGCACATTATCTTATGGGATATTGTGAAAAGTTGTGTGTGTGGGGACAATGTGAATGGATTGTTGTATTTCAGTTGCTTTATCCGAAACTCAACTCTCACAACCACCACCAGCCCCTAGCCTTACGATCATTGGTATATTATTTTTGTATATAAGATGGTTGTATTATAAAATGTAGGTATAAGGGTTGTTGCGTGTTTTTTGTTTTGTTTGAAGAACACGTAGGAGCATACACATACACAAGGCAGCATACTATTTTATGCCTGTGTCCTCCATTATTAATGATAAGGGTTGGACAAAATACAAGTTGCAAGTTTGGTTGGGTGCAGCGAGGCTTGCGTTGGCGACATCATTGCTTCAGCAGACGACGCGGGATGTAGGGAGTAGGAATAGGAGTAGTAGTAGAAAAGTAATTTGATTCAAGCGACATTATATCAACGCCATATAATCATGTCCGACCTCCTCCTCCTCCTCGCCTTCGTGTGAGTGAGTGAGCAACCCCTTTTTCAATGCTGTTTTATTTTGTATTATACAGTGTAGTAATAACAACAACAACAACAGCAGCAGCAGTAATAAAAGGTTTATTTGATGAAGCATCTATCGTATATTCTCATGATCATGATGAGGATGATGGTGATGGAAGCCCTTTTTCCCTTGTACACTGTATGTTATAGTATAGGTATACAGATGCTATATATGTATCTATGTATATATGGTGGAGTACTTCATTAAAATGAGTAACAAAACCGGAAACGGGATTTTTTATTCGAAAACTGAAATACATTGATAATTATTATTACAAGGTATTTAAACATTAGTATTTGTGTAAGCTTGTAGTTTTCTTATATATCTGCAATATGTACTGTACATTAATATTCCATTATGAATAAGTTAAATGCCTTCTAAGAAATATTTATAATTTTGTATAATCTAGATAAATAATCAGATCAGTGGGTAGGTTTTGGTGGTTTAAAGTTAAGGCAACCAAAATAAAAAGATCATTCATGTGCTGTGCGTATAATTTAGTAAAATATTGCCCTACAATATTACATAATATTACATAACGTGCATTTATATTCATATATATCGTAATTTAGAACAATTCCATGATAAGGGATCAAGTATGAAAATGGGCATTAAGTTATTCAATAGCAGTGCAATGCTTTCATGACATGAAAATCATCCAGAGAATTTTTTAACCCTCTTGTGTGCATGCAAAGAAATGAAAAAGATGTGCAAGCCGTTTTCAAGTTTTTGTTGGCATAGTCACTACACTGCAACCCTCTATGTTTACACAGGGAGGGCTCAACAGCCTTTTCTACCTAGCCTGCTCTTGGTTGCTGTCTGCGTTATAAGATGGCACGCGGAGGACATCAAGCATGAAATAGGAAAACTTTCCTCTTCTGCCTGTGTGTATATGCATCATGTATACAAGCTGAAAAAAAGTATGTTGTTGTTACTTTACACACATCGCACACAGAAATCCACCTTTTTACCGACATTATAAAAAAATGCACATGATCAAGCTTTGTTATAACAATCAGAAATATGATTAACATTTTTACGTATCCTATAAATTAATGAGTGATGATGTTACACATATTTATTCCAGAAAGTAATATAATTTCCCAGATATGAACTAGCGCATATTCATTATAAAAACAATTACGACACACACACACACACAAGTATAGTCACAAGCCATGTAAAGAAAAATACCACCTTGTAGAAAAGAGTAGCATGAAATATATAATTATTATTATAACTAACAACATTTATGCAAATCATACAATCAATTTACAAGCAAAATAAATATAAAATGAAGTTTAAAAAAAACGTAAATGTAATAAACCTTTTTACCAGTTTTCATTTCATTATAATTACTAATTTAGTTTTTCAATTAACGAATGCAAAAATGTTATATAGCAGGTACGATTTGTCACATTTTTTAAAATATAAATTAGCCATATGCTCACTCAACTCACAACAACATCCAAAGAGTAGGCAACAGTATCAATGGAAAATAAAACGAATTAATAAACTTGCAGAAAGAAAAAATCTATTATGATGATGAACAGGTCTTGCCCTAGAACAACTAATTACAAAAATATATATAAAATTTCTCCTTCTCTTTAGCAAATCACACATATCTCAACTTGTACAATTAATTTATTTTTACCACCATGCTGCATACATTACATATATGATGCATGGTGCGTACCTAATTTGTTTCACATTCATTTGAAATGTAAGCTAATTACTGTAAGTGTAACGTGGTAGCCACCTTCCTCTCTCCACTATGCCACCACCACCGCCGTGTAAAAATATGTAATTTGAACTTGCCACCCAAGCTTTTTTAAAGTTCTTATAATTTTCCCTCTAATTTATATAATGACACCGAGAGAGAGAGAGAGAGAGAGAGAGAGAGGCAGCGTTCCTCTAGATTATTGAGCAGATGCTCTTTAATTATTAATACAATAAAAATGTATATAGCTTCCCCTGTCGTATAACAAAAATAAAAATGCACATTCATTATATTATAATTATAATATTAATAATAATATTGCTCATATTTATATACACACACACTCAAATTCTATTAAAGGTCACCAGACTGGAAATAAAAAATTAACTTGTGTGGTTGTGTGTGGTGTAGTAAATCAGTAAATCATACAACATCATCATCATCATCATCATCATCAATATCATTCATAAAACTACTACTACTACTGCTAATAATCTTTCCTAATCAGCAGTAGAAATATTAATGCAGTATCTCCCTCCGGCTGTTCGTGGTTCTCGTACTGTTACCACTTTTTTTTTGCCGATGGCAATATTATTATTTTATTTTGCAGCATCAGCATCAAAAAGAAAAGAGGAAATGAATTTAAGTCAGTTTGTTTTTTCTCTAAGTAAAAAAGTATATAAGCACTTGATACAATATAGGTAATATTTTATACCTACTTTTTATAACTGATATTTTTTTTGCAAAATGATACAGGAAAAAGAGATGATTTTATTTTTTTGCAGTCATATATATTCTTTCATTGGCCACCATTCACCACCACCACCACCATGATCGCATCACCAAGAGACGACCTGAATTAACCTCTTATTAGCCATAACATATCTTTGGCACATCACACTCTCTTCTCTCTGTGAACTTTTTGAAAAATATATATAAATATAATATATTTTATCTAATCTTCGTGTATTCCCTCTCCTTTTAGATCATGTGCAAATGATCAATGAACACGTACATTATATTATTATTTTACTGTATCATCAAATATCAAAAAATGGGTAAAGTAAATTAGAAATGAAGACGTAGAGAGAAGAGAAGCAAAGAGAGAGAGAGAGAGAGAGAGAGAGAGAACATACATATTTTTTTTCTTTTGTCGTTGTCCCACCCACAACTTCCGTCTCAATAAAACTCTGTTTGCTAATTTAGCTCATCAACATTGGTTATCACCATAGTTAACTCAGTCAGCTCATGTATGCATGGAATGTATTACACTCGACTCTTTTAAAACTTATTTTTTTTACGCTCTCACGTACCATTAAACTGTAGGGATTTACTATTAACACTATGATAAACGATATTGATACACAAGATAAATATAAATAAATGCTCTACGTGAAAGGGTTTAAAAAAAAAGCTCAACCTACCTACATGCATGGTCTTTATTGATGAAAATCTCACACACACAGGATATTTAATAAGCTTATAATATCATGTATGTCGTCTGCTATTTGTATTTCTATGTGTGTGGTGGTGGTGAGCTCCGCTGTGTGTAGTAAACTTCATATCAATTATTATTATCATTTTTTGTTCATTCCCGCTCTGAAGCTCAGCATCTGTTGTATAGAAAAAGATGCACTGTAAAAATATTGTGTGAGGTTAATCTTTCAATTTGGAAATCATGCGTCCGAGAAAAAAAAATTGGCATGAAATTATATCCCGAACATCTGAAAAATAATATGAGGATGATGATAAGATGATGACGCTCATGATCACCAAAAAGCTATATTAATAGTTGTCATTAAAGACGAATTAAATTGTTGCAAAAAAAAATCCATAAAAAAACCAGTATAGATTCATATCACATATCATTAGCCATCAGCACAATAATAATAATAAGCAATACTAATCATAACATTACCGTTTCCAACCAAAAATTTTAACTAGCGCTACAGCTGCTATTGCTTCTGCACAACAAACAAAGTTACTTTATAACTTAACATGGATAATAATAATTACCGATATCAAGCCGCATTAATTTTCTCAAAAAAATGTAGCCAGAAACATGCTGCAAAATTGATGAGAAGCGTAAGATATCACGATTAGAGTTTCTTTCAAACTTTTCACTAAATGATTGTTTGCACATTTGCAGGGCGAGATAGATAGATGATATGAGTGAAAGGGGAAATTTCTTGTGTAAAGGATACATACAAAACATAAAAACATTCCGCTTCTAGGGCTATTCTATACACTTTTAAAAAAATTCTTTAAAATTAATTTCTGTGAATTTCTTGTAGTAATTGAGTAGGTATACATATCATTCATATTATTTACTTGTGAAATCTGGAAATCAAACGTAATTATCATCGATTAGAAAAAAAGCACAAAGTTTAAACAGCTTATTAAATTCTGCTAATTGGATCATTTAAACAAGTTTTATCGTTTGTACACGTAGTAGTGGTGGTGGTAGTAGTCCATATTATTGTTCTTCTTCTTCTTTTGCATTAACTTTAAAGAGCTATAATACGTACCTATATTATGCCTGCATCACATCCTAAAAAAAATGTACCTCATGAAAAAAATAATATTTTATATAACAACTTAGCAAAGCAGCCAAAATGAATATACTCTTGAATTGCATTTGATACTGTTTTGTTGGAGAGAAGGTAATAAACGTAATAATAAGATAATTACACAGACAATGAGAAAATAAATCTGCACATCAAAAGCCACCGGCAAATCACAATTTCCATTTCACATTACTAATAATGTGTGTAATCTTTTTTCATACATGTGCATCATCAATGATGATTCATCATCACACACATCCAACTTTGCCACTTGCCTAAATCTTCAATTCATGAGTCAAGAATTTGTGTGTTTACATTTTCAAAACGATTTGTAACCTCTCCGCAAGTTTCACCATGGTAATAATAATAATAATAATAACAAGTTTAATAGCAAATAGTATTAAAAAATTACTGTAAGAAATGCACATGCACAAAATAATTTTCTTTTTTAAATCTTTCCATTGAGGAAAGTTGCAGGCATGCGCATACACGTATACTATACAAGTCAGATAATATGTTTGCCATTTTATCAAACGGGAAAAATAATATACCGTCTTTGCTTTTTCTGC
>JAHZNC010004589.1:0-12596 GCA_027744095.1 Zhuqinia jingwanae | reverse complement strand
ATCAAATACCAACTAAAAAAAATTGTTAATCGTTAACCTTTTTTCGTGTCAGCCAGACGACCACCTTCCTCATCGTCAAAATTGGAATAGGAGAGCTATTCGAATGAGATAAGAAGGCTGACTTGTTTTCTTTCAGACATGCATAAATACACACATATATTCGACATACGACGACACAACTTCTGTATATAAACTATCAAAGAATTCCATATTTGTCCCTTCTCTAAATTTCGTTTGCTATGGATGAGTGGACGAATTATCTCTATTTTTGTCTATGTTAGCTTTACAAGTCATGTTATCGTAATATCCTTCATTTCGTCGTCTTTATTGTATTTAAAAGAAAAATGCTTTACATCGCAGTTAAGATAGACATATACATAATGTGACACTTTATGACGTAACCATCTTATTAAGACTTTTGAGTGAAATGCTTTTTGTTGAGGAATCAAACTAGATTATTGCATTATCACATTTTTGTCAATGCTTTTTCCATTTACTTGTGTCGCATTAAGAAATTATTTGTTTTTCGTCTTTCGCTTGTAAAATTGCCATCATCTCAGTTAGCTGTTTAACACCATTTTAAATGAGACCCATCAGTCATAAAAAATCATAAAAAGTACAGTTAGTAGTTTGAGATGAAATACTATTTCTAACAACCTTTAATCCTACATTTTATAATTTGGTATTTGCTTTAATTAAAAACTCAAAATTCGCATTCAAAGCACATATATTATGCATTCCAAATATGTGTAATAATGCACAAACCCAAAGGCAAAAAAAACGATCACATCATCACTCGTGGTCGTGGTCATTAGTCCCACCAAAAGTGTATATATTTGCAAGGTTAAAAAACTATCCACTTGTTGCTAACTCGGTTATGTATGATTGAGGTATACATGTAGAAAAGATTTGGACCTAAGTCTTATTTGAGTCTGTGTGGTAATAGTAAATTTTGTATACCAAAATTTATGCGCATTTATGTTTTAAAAAACATTTATTTTTCCTAAATGCATTTCCGTGAATTGTTTTCGGAAAATCCTAGTTAACCAGCTCCATTCAAAAATAAGGAAAAAGAGGAAAAGGTAACCACATTACGTGTGTACTAAATTGGGTAATTCATTTTGACAATCCTGGAGTACAAAATAAGAACGATACAAAAATATATAACGTAGACTGTAGACCAAACAGAAACCCCATATCCGCAATATCCGCATTCTAGTGTTTGTATCGGAGTCCCAAATTTGGTTGAACAACAACAACAGAAATTAAGGACGACGACCGCACAGTAGAGTCATGTCATCGTGATCAGGAGAATTGACATGAATGACAAAAAGAAAGGAGCGTGTGACTACATTTGCTTAAAGTGAATTAGCCCGTGTTATTCTATTATTCAACAAGTTGATATTATTGTAGCTGAGCACACGTTTTTTATACATAAATAAACATCCCATAATGAATAGCATATTTCTCATCATCCAGTTCCATGAAGTGAATTGTAGTTTTTGATGGTCCTCATTTAATTATTCAGCTTTGTTAGATCATTACGTAAATTTTAGAGCAAATTATGGATTCTGTGACAAACATGTTGCGTTGTATGTATCAACAAAAAACCTTTGGCCACTTTGCTCATCATCGCCGTGTCATGTAATCTACTTATTACCTATTATTATAAATTCATCCCGAAATCATGAATGAGCGCATAATATATGTACATTCCAATGTGTAGCAATCCAAATAGCTTTGATAGTTTTTTTGTAGACTCCATGCTAAAGCTAAGCCAATGTGAAATGTATAATTTAGTGTGCTTTATACATGGCTTGTAAAGAGGAAGGAAACCTTTTCTTTTCATCACATATAACCTATCACATCACCATCATCAAACCCATAAGCCACGACAAAGAAATGTTCGCCAAAAATTCCCCTCCACAGAACTGAGAACAGACCAAGGCACTAACAAAAGAAGCACGCCATATAGCTTAACATGAAAGTGACACAAAATATATATACTTTCACAAGTAACCAACCATACATAACGGTATACCTGTTTTTTTAGGCATGTATGTATGTATGTATGTGTTTTTTGTTTTCCTTGTCGCACCAAAATCCAATAAGGATAAAAGTGAAGTTGTGTAGCAGCAACAAAAAACCAATATACAAGTTGGTTTGTTTCATATTTCCACTTTTTTAAACGGCTTCCTATTCTCATGCAAACTTTATCGACTCGACTCTTGAGCTGGCTGGGCGCACCTGCTTAACATACCCCACCAAGTCAAGTGTATTATATACATTTTTATCAGGATATCAATTTGAAGATATCAGAGCATTCTATTTTTGTCCCCAAACTTATTTTTCACATAGTTGACTGTCTTGCGACAGGTGCAACGTGTGCAAGCAAATCATATCAAAATGAGCAGGTTTTTTGGTGTTATCTGGATTTTGCCTGTGGTGCTCATCTTTACAGTTGTAGCAGATCCCTCTAAGTCCTCTCCACCTCCAAAAATTAAATTTGTGGAAGTTGGGAAGAAATGGGAAAATATCACAGGGAAACCAGGGGCTCCTCCCGTAAAATCATTGTATGGAAAAGCCGGAGATGATTTGCTCATAAATTGTAGCGCTCAGTATCCAATTCAATGGAATATTAGTGGATTCATTGTAAGAAAAGAATATTTTAATACTTTAATAAATAGTTTTATTTAAATGTTGTATTAATTGTTACCTAATTAGTAATTTGTTATTGAAAATTTGATTAATGTTATTTATATTATAGGCTCCACGTGAAATTGTGAAAATCCAACCTGCGGAACGTGACCTTGAAAAGAAAACTTTTCTCATAAAAGTCAACATATTTTTTTCTGGACGCAGAAAACTACACCGGTTTGGGTGCTTCAGCCAACATAGCATGTGAGCAGATAGGTAACTCCAAAAATCGGGATGCGCTGGCTGTTTTTGTGAAAGGGAATAAAGAGCCATTGATAACTCCTGGAAATACCCATCTCGAAGGTGACAACGTTGCCCTAATACCTTGTCCTACCACACAACCTTTATCATCTTCACAATCAACTCCAACACTTTACTTGAAAGGCGAAGCCAAAAGTTCCGAAATTTTGGTGACGGATGTGGTATACAATCCGACTGAAGGTTTCCGTCGCCGGGATAATGCCAAAGAGAAGACTTTTGGTGGAGGTATGTACATTTGCAGAAGAGGCGCCCAATCAGTCACCATCACGGTGGTGCAGTCATCCAAGGAAAGTCCCTTTTACCCAATTACTGGCATTGTCCGGAAATTTTCGGATGAATCCATGGTATTCCACTGCAGCTCAAAAACGAAGCCTGTCAAGCTAATTTTTGACCATTCAAATGTCACACTGAACACCATCATAGTAGACCAGGAAAAGAAAAAAGTGGTCAAATTAAACAGAAGAAGTGCCAGCAATCCACAGCCAATTTTACAAGGGAAAGCGGCTTGCATTGCGGAAGCAGATGATTTGATTAAAGAATGGGAGTTTGATTTTGTGGACCCTCCACAACTTCATTTGGATAATTTGGAGGGAGAAGCCGATTGCTTGTCTTCATTGACCCCTAAAATTGTACAAACCGTCAGATGCAAAAATGGAATGGATTGTGAATTCATGCGGGGTTGCTTGGAGGACAAGACCATGTGCAATTTCAAGAAACAAAAGCAGTTTTACGGGGAAACAGACACGTATTGTTGGGTAGATGAATTACAGACAGGGATGCCTTGTTCAAGTGTGCCTTTCTCTCATTTGAATGGGTTGGTCAAGTGTGGAGTCATGGATGATATGGAGAAACACTGGGAGTTTTTTATTTCCCTGGATTATATAAGATGTATGAAAGTTTAAAAAATCTTTAAAGTTTCCTTAAAGTTATATTCCTTAAAAAATATTTAATAATTTTTTTATAGACAGCCACTGGCAACATGCTCCTCACAAAGAACTCGTCCGCATTGAAGATATTTCAATTTATGATCCCAACTCTGACTCAACCACAGAAGAAAGTACACACTACCTGTGCACAGCATCCGCGTATCTATTTGCTGACAGTCTTGCTTTTGAAATCCACTACAAAAATGGATCTCGTTCACTTATTCAACAGCCCCATAAAGAAGAATCATCAGCACAAAAACGACACTCTAAAAAATCCCAAAAGATTCTGGAGCTTAACGTGAAGGCACTTTTGGACAAACGAAAATTATCTCAAGACGTGACTGATGTGTATTGCTTAGCTCCATTTTGGAACACCACAGACGTTTTGAAAGCTTCAAAATCATTATTAGGGATGGGATTAAGACGCATGTCTGCCAACACTGTTGGGGACGCCAAGACACTGCAAAAGTCGTCCATAGACCATTCAGAAAACTTTTACATTGGACAAGAGAAGAAAAGGTTAAATTGCTCACTTGGTTCTGCATTCCAACAGGTCCCTGAATGGCTTTACAGGGAATCTGGGAAGAAAGCCGAATACAAGGTAATAAAAAAACTAAAACAAGAATTATGTAATAACATTACATAACACACATTACACATTATATTTTTTCTACTTTATCTTACTGAGTTGTAATAAATATTGTAATTTTCCATTTTTTTTCAGAACGCAGTAGAAGTATATCCAGAACTGAAGGCGGAATACTACGAAACTGACACCTGGAATTATTATCTGGAGTTTTCAAAAGTGGAAAAGAAGTATGCTGGAGACTATCAATGTGTTTCACACTCGCCAAACAGCGGGAACAATGTTGACAATACTGTTTTCGCAACGTACAAATTGGATGTTTCAGGCAAGGTTTAAAAAATCACTTGTGTGTTGCGTGTTGTGTGTTTTGGAAAAAATTGTAAGTTTTGTGTTGTTTTTTGTATTTATTTTTTTGTGAAATTTTTATTTGCTTTTCTTACGTTTAAATGGAACATTTAGTATTTAAAGATCAATCTTTACTTTTAAAGTTTTAATTTGATGATATTTTTCCATTTTAGCTGAACCTCTCGCAACCAGCACAACAGTTTATGTTGGTCTCACAATAATGGTTTTGGTGGTTGTTGGATTGGCAATTGCGGCGTTTGCAGTATACGTCCAGAAAAGAAATACTTCATGAGTGACATTATATTACATCATTAAATTAATGATTATATAATTACAAAATCAATAGTATTTATTCTTAAAGAAAAAAATTATTAATCTAATTTGTTAAAATAATACTTTTATAAATTCAAGACAATAAATTTTTAATTAAACCATAGTATTTTTCCGTGAAGTCGAAAAGGTGTTGCTTTTAATTTATGTATTTTTTAGCAGCAATTTCCATTACTTCTGCATCGGCGACTACCACAATAATTGCAGCTGCTGCATTGGGATGAGCTTGGCGGTGGTGTAGCGCGGATTCGGTTTCTATTTAATTGAGGACTCCTTTTAAAAAGAGAACTTGGTGGTAAAGAATTTCCTTGTTCACTGTGAACCGGGTTGAATATGCTATCATATTCAACACTTTTTGTGAGAGATGACACCTGATCCGTGAAGAAGACGAGACATAAGACCACGGACACAAAAGCGACAGTTGTGATGGTGTAAGTGTAGAATAACTTGGAATTCATTTTAGTTTAAGTTGGATAATTTTGGGAAACTGTCGGATGATAAAAAAAAGTTTTATTACAAAAAATGCTTCCTTTTGCACCTTGGTATATATTTGTTAGTTATATCACAAAAATTTTACCTTGACAAATTTAATGACAAATGTATTGCCACTGAGGGTAGAGCTAACTTTTTACAAAAATTTCAAATGTGCGGTCAAAATATCTTCCGTTCTCTGCAAAACCCAAAGTTGGACTGAGACGAGAAATGAGTATCCATCCCCGTGTCGATCTGGTACCAGTTTGTTTCTCATTTTCACCTTTATTGTCACGTCATTGAATATTGTGTTTGTCTTAAATACATTTATGAGAGCATCAAAAATAAAACATCACATAAATACAATTTGATATTGAATTCGGATAATTTGTTAGCGAACCTGTTATACACATGCACATATATGAATATGCACACCTGTAAATATAAACATTTAGAATAAAATCCTACCACTAAACAAAGAAGATCTTTTTGCTGAAAAATGTTTGCAAAAAATATCCTTCCTCAATGACGTCTTATATTTGTATCTTATTTTCATATTAACCGCAGCCAATGAAATAAAAAAGGAAAATAATAAAAAATCCAATCTAACCAGTTTTACACAGTATATAGATGTCTTCATAATATGTATGTACACACGTGTCAATGACAAAATTTTACAAAAAAACTGGCATATTCTAAGAAAGTAAGACTATGATAAATTCATAACTGGTCTAAAGCGGTTATGATGAGTATTGAATATCGAACAGGGTAAATTGACATTTATTGGAAAATCCTAGATATTATTTTTACAGTATAGTTGTGTATGAAAAAAATCAACTTGCAGCAGTCAATAACCTACTTGTATTTAATAATACCATTTGATCCTCCAACTCATCGACATGTGAACATAAATAATTGTTTTTTTCCTGGAAGATATTATTGACCTCCAAGTTCATTGCAAGATATTAGATATTACAAAAAGATGATACAAAAAAATATTACTAGATGCCCATTAGGATAAGATATTAATAGGATTGATGACTGCCTTGTATTGGATGACTAATTCGCTAAAACCACTACCTTCTAAACGGCTATATGGTTACCAACACATTTATTCAAGTGCAAATTACATTGAAAAAATATTTTCCCAGCAATATATTTTTTATGTAGGAAAGGAAAATCTGGCTGTTATCATAAGGGCAGTTAACTTTTTTTTAAAGCACCTTAATTCTAGCTACTCAAAAAATTGTTTATTTTCGGGGACTTAAATCATTATGGACATACGTAGTAGCAGTACCAAATAAACATTTTGTACTAAATTAATTGTCTACAACACATTTTACAAAGGGAAAATCTACGTTGCATAGCAATACAAAACCTGAACCTGTTTTGTCAGATATAGCAGGAATTAGACGTAAATAGCGTAAATTCATCCCAAACAACAAATATATATTTGGGTCTTTCTATGTTTACTAGTTGCTGGATCGGCAAAGCACACTACACAACACAATGAAATATGAGTTGGCTGATTTTCTGAAATTTCAATTTTTCCAGGTATTCTTTTTTTTAAACATTTTGAAACATATCAGGGTTGATTTCGATTGCAAGTCAAGCCAAAGATGGACAAGACCGGATACTGACGTCATTTTAATAAATATAAGCATATTGACACGACATTTATAACGTGTAATTCCAAATTACTCATGAAACTTAAAAAAATTAAGTAAATAACCTTCCAATCTAGATTTTTGACGTCATTCGAAGGAAATGACCACGCAGAATCTCATTATGCCCCAATACTAAATTATATTAGTTGTCTTGTGTTTGGAACACCTTTAACTAATGTACATATACTAGCCTATTCTTGGCTACTATTTTAAAATTAACCACAGAAAGAGGAACAAGGAAAATAAGTGACCTTCGTGGAATTTGTAGAAAGTTATTTTCCTTATTCAAATGTCTGCTTCCTTTTGTGGAAATGATGACTGAATTTTGTGTAACTTCATTCGAAAAAGTAGCATTATTGCGTATTATGTCATGCTATCATCATCACATAAAACTATTATTCTTGACTCATTTTTTTCAGTCAGTTCACCTTTGTAAAATGATTTAAAAGAATATACATCTCTCTTGTTTATGAAGGAGGGTATCAAAATGCATTTAATTTTGACAATTGTCTCTGTTGCACTTACCTTCTGTATTTTTCAAGCGCCCCTTGTAAATGGAAATTATGACAATATTCCAAAAATCACATTTCTCGGAATTGGGGAAGCGTGGCAAAATTTTTCTGCTCCAACTACGAATAAGCCAATTTTTTACTCCCGCAAAGGAGATGACTTAAGTATAAGATGTGAAGCTTCTTACCCAATCCAATGGAATTTTACTGGTTTAATGGCTCCACCGGAAGTGGTGAAAATTCAGTCTCCAAAACGGAATCTCTCCACCAAAATTTACGAGATCACAGTGCTAATATTTTTCCTCGATGCTGCGGATTATCCAGATTTGGGGGCTTCTGTTCGAGTGGCCTGTGAACAAGTTGGGAATCATTTGGTTCACGATGAACTATTTGTTTTTGTTCGTGGCGTAGCAAGTCAGCCATTTGTTCAGCACAAGGCTACAACCGTAGTGGACTCCACGCTAATTCCTTGTCCAACAAAGGACCCGACGCTGCTGCCAACACTTCATTTGAAGACTTCAAACGTAAATGCTCTACTCATTATAAACTAAATACATCAAAACAATAATAATTTTATTATTATTACTTTTCTAAAACTTATCAGAAAAACGAAGAAGTGGTTTCTGGCAACCATGTCAGATACCATCTCACTGAAGGATTCCGCTCTAACCAAGTTTTCATTGGAGTTTATACCTGTCGTCAAGGGCCCTCCTCAGTTACTATCACGGCAACTGCGACCAACACTCCCACTGATTACGAATTTTCTCCAAAATCCACCAAAGTTCTTAAAGTCTTTACAGATGAAAAGATTGAATTTAGTTGCCAATCCAAATCTAGGCGACCACTTGAATTAATTCTCGACCATAGAGACAACATCTCCATTTCCTCCCGTAGCCCAAGCCCACACATGCAAATTCTAGAACTTGCCAGTATTCCAGGTAGTGCTGGCACAAAAGGTAAAGTCGTTTGTGTAGAAGGAGCTGGAGGAGCTGGAAGCAATACCAGAGGTAATTTGGCAAAGGAATGGTCATATGAATTTGTGGAAACCCCTGAACTATTTCTGGACAATTTTGAAGGAGAAGTAGACTGTCTCGCTGAAAGCACGTCAAAGATGGTACAAACTGTGCGTTGTAAAAATAGCATAGAGTGCCATTTCATGGAGCATTGCCTAGGCAACGTGACATTTTGCAATTTCAAAAGACAAAAACAATTTTCTGCCTCGCGGAATACATTTTGTTGGATAGAGAAATTGGATCAAGGGAAGGATTGCGCGAGTGTACCATACTCACATTTAAATGGCATTGTGCAATGTAGCGTGAATGGGCTGATGAAGCGATGGGAGTATTTCGTGTCATTGGACTTTTTGAAATGTAAGCAAAAAGTTACTTGTGATTTTTTATTGATTCAATATAATACATAATTTTAATTATTTTTATTTCACCTTCTTTAAAATACATAGACAGCAACTGGAAAGATGCGCCCGAGAGGGAACTGATTCAAATGGACGAAGTTCCACCAATTTTGTACACCAATCGAACAACGCAGTTTTTCTGTACAGCAGTGGCATACCTGTTTGCTGACAGCTTATCTTTTGAAATGGAATACAAAAATGGATCCCGAATGCTACTGCAAGACAATGGAAATACTGTAAAGATTTCTAATCCCGGGATAGAGAATCCCAGAAAAATTGACGAGTTTAACGTAATTGGTGTACTGGATGTCAAGCTGAGTGTGGATGTAGTGGGTGTACGGTGCATTGCTCCATGGTGGAATTCAACGGATGGGCTGAAGGTGACACGGAAATTTCAGACAAGGCGTAAGTCAATTAACATGTATATATTCGTGGCTGAATATATGGGATTTAACAAAAAGTATCAAATTTATCCATTTTATTTTAAAGCTTCCTTTTGTTTATTTGATTGCCCATTAATATATTTACAGATTTGCAGATACCAAAATTGGTAGGTCAGGAGTCACGATCTACAAGGGAAAATTTTTATATTGAAAAACAAAATCAGCGGTTGACTTGTCATGCCGCAGGGGAACCTCAACCACAGTACCAATGGTTTTTTAAACAAAACAATGTATCCAACATATTTCCAGAGTTGAGAACAAGTTTGGGCTCACATGGGGAAGGGTACTTGGAATTTCCAATGATTAATGGGGACAAGGGTAAAAGATATTCTGGGGAATATCGTTGCGTGGCAAAGAATAGAGAAGGTAGTGTGGAAAGAAGAATTACGTTGGACGTTTCCGGTAAATATTTCCATGATGATGATGACTTTGTCTTGAGAGTTAATGTTCATGCATTGGTTTTTAACTATACTGCATTTTTATATTCAGATGAGCCTGTTTCCGGCAAAACTGTGGTCTACATTGTCACTGTGGTTATTATCCTTCTCGTTCTGGCCTTTGTAATGCTCATGCTCGTTGTATTCATGAGACGATATAACGAAGCAAAGGAGCTTGTCCGCAGTCTCACGGACAATGAAATTGAAGAGTTTTTCCAGGGAAAACCGGAACTCTTGGCAGATGCAAATGTCGTTGGCTATAATGTGGATGTTGTGGAATTTATGCCATTCAAACAGGAATATGAAATTCCATTCAACGATCTCGAATTTGGTACGAAGAAGACAATTTGAAATGAGTGTACATACAAATATTATTTAATGGTTTACTGCAGTTTAATTTATGGTATACTTTTATGTCTGTGAAGATTCATCGGAAAAAAATGTATTGGGTGCTGGTGAATTTGCGTATGTGGTTCGTGGAAAAATCATTTCCAAATCGAAACCTGTTGCCATCAAAATATCTAAATCTTCGGCTGACGTGACATTATTCAAGTCGTTGCTTTCTGAAGTCAAAATTATGATCTACATTGGAGAACATGAGAATGTAGTTACTTTGATTGGAGTTTGTACGGAGGGAATTAGAAATCGTAAGCCCCCTCCTACTTTGTACAATGTACATGTAAAACAAAGCATAAAATTTTTGATGACAACGATAACCTGGTAATCTACCATACCTTATCAATCAAGTATAGAAACTATTATTTTTTAAATGACGTAGGGTCCATTCATATTGCTACTGACATTTGCGATCTGGGAAGCCTGGATGTATTTGTGAGGAAAGCAAGGCCATCTTACGTACACATGATCAATGCCAATCAAGAAATTGACCCGTATGTTATTCATATGTTATTATTATGCAATATATAAAGTAGACCCAATCTAAACAATGCAATGCAGTAAAGTGTTACTTATGGATATAGATTGCTTTTAATTGACAACGACGCCACGGCAATTAACACTCTTGACCTAATTAGTTTTTCCGCTCAAATTGCGAAGGGAATGGAATATTTAGCACAAAAATCTGTAAGATCTGAATAAACCTATATGTTCCCGCTTTGCCCCACTATTTTATATACTTTTTGCTTGTAGGTTGTCCATGCTGACTTGGCTGGTCGAAACGTTCTTCTCACTGCGAACAAAACTTGCAAAATTTCCGATTTTGGACTGAGCAAAAAACTATACGAGTGTAATAATTATGTTAAAAAATCAAAGGTAAAATATAGCACTCATTTCTTTTAGATTATAGTAGTTGTAACATGAGGGGTATTTCATTTGTTCTCATTTGAATTTTTTGTTGGTGTTTTGATTAGACACCTTTACCGTGGCGCTGGATGGCCATTGAATCTCTTAGCACACTCACCTTCTCGACAAGCTCCGACATTTGGGCTTATGGTGTCACCCTTTTTGAAATATTTACTTTGGGTGATATACCATTTCCCAATGAGGAATGGAACAAGGAATTTTTGACAAGGTTGGCAAGTGGAATGAGAATGGGAAGACCTAAGTATAGTACACAGGAAATGTAATATTGAACTTGGAAATGACTTTTGTTTTAAATATATGTTTTTTTATTCAAAGCAAGTCTTAAAAATTAACTTTGTCAATATTATTGTTTGTAGATACTCAAAAATAGTGGCATGCTGGGAAAATGAACCGGAATTTCGACCAAACTTTACCACACTACGTGTCTACTTTGAAAAGTTCCTCAGTCAGTACAATCTTCCTACCTCGTCGGTTGGCGATAGTATTGGACAAGCCAATAATTTCTCTGGTTCCATTCCCGTTGAGACCACAGGAGAATCTATGTACGCCAACGGCGAATTATTTAATAGTGTCAATATCCCACAGTTAACTCCATCTGAGCAAGTTAATTACGCAGTCCTGGATCATATATGCTTCACTTGCCCAGAAACCTCTCTACATGAATACCCTAGATGAAGATTAAGAACACGAAACAACGTGCAATATAACTTAATTATTATGCTTATTATATTTACATTCATTAATATCACCTCATTGTACGACAGGAAGGCATGTAATTTAAAAACTTGGAGAAGGATTTGGAAATGTAATTTTTTTAAACAGCATAAATATATTCAACTGAAGTTTTACTCATCAAATCAATCATTATACAATTAACACAGAGTGTTATTATTAAATCAATTTTAATGTTGTTGCGTACCTCAACACATTATGTACCAATTAACTTACATAAACTGTTGTGGACGTATTCTGATAATGTTGCAAATCCGATATATTATAATGATCACAAAAAATTATTGTAGTGTAGTGTGAAGAAATCCAAACCAAATGTTGAGTCTGAGTGTATGATATGATATATGTATGTAATGTATTCATCGTGCTACGAAACGAGGGCATCCGACGAACACATTTTTTGAGCAAGGAAGCTTCCTTGAGCACGTGCATCTTATACGAAAGTTGCGAGCCGGAGA
>JAHZNC010004588.1:0-11696 GCA_027744095.1 Zhuqinia jingwanae | reverse complement strand
CTCTTTCTCTCTGCCTTTTTTTTTTACTATTTTTAGTCAACAAAGTAAACTTTCTCATTATTATTCTTCCTTCCCCCTTTGTTGATGTTAGTATGATATTGTTTGTTACCAAACGAGAGAGAAAAAAGTTTATGGGGAAAGTGAAAGTAGAATACGTACCTCTACTGGTATTTGTGGAAGCGAACATTTTGTGCTCCTCCAAAAAAAAGTCTACTGAAGCTTTTTGTACTTTTCACTAGAACGTTGATATCAAGCCTGTATGGAAGCCCCTTTTCTTACAAAGTTTGTGTTGCAGCACCAGTTGTTGTTCCACACATATAGTTTCCTCTCCGAAACCGGGGAACAGTGCGAATGAACTCAGCTCTTGTTTGACTGACTGATTTATACCTCTTCTTCTTGCTTACCACCTCCACTAGCAGCACCAACTAGTTACTTTTTCAATACCACTTCGTCGTCGTCGCCCACATCATCATCATGATCTCCACGCCTGTGACTCCTCCAATAAATTTTCATTGGTTAAAAAAGTTATAATAATGTGAAACTAAATACTATGAAGCGCACATCTTGTGTGGGAATGAGAACTAATTCAAATATCAACTTTGTTTCTCAGGCCGAATTTCATGGAATATTTTTTTCTTATTTTTTTTACGTTCACTTATGAATATTCCATTTTTTTCCCCGTTGAATGAGAAACTATATATTTATCCACACGAATAAAGTTACCTGCAAAACTTGCGTACACTTGACTCGTGGAGACTTTTTCTCGATGCGGCGAACGGACACGGCAAGACGAAGGGAAACCTTATTCCTTCATACTCCAGTGTTATAATAAAAGTAATGATTTTCAAACACGCACAAGAAGAGAACCTGCGTATATTATTATTATGCAGAATAAATATGCTTATTACTCTCTACTACTAGTCTCCACACATTCACCATACCACAAAGAAACAAGCACACACTCTCAACTGCTCACAAAACAGAATACTTACAAAAGAGCCCTATCATCATCATCATCAATTTACGTACTTATTTACAATTCATGTTTACTGTGTAAGTCAACTTAGTAAAGTAATGTGTAGGCCATTACGTGTATGATTATACTATATAACCATTTTTTGCCTCCAGGTTTCCTTTGAGCAGCAGGAATCGGGACTCCCACACCACTCCATACACAGAAAAAACATTAATGCACGCTACCACAAAAATACTACGCAAGATGAGCCCCATGGACTGGAGTTTTTAAAAGCGTTTTTACATGATGAATGGTTTGAGCTTGCAAACCCTTTACACACAACAAAATTCTCCGGAGGAATAAGGAGTAATAGTGATGGCTGTGCTATTAAGACTCTAGCTTCAGCAGAAGTGTTCAAGTATGTAGTCTTCTTATTTTTTCATGCAAGACTCAGTGCCCCATCTCCTCTTCTTCTGCTCGTGGTGATGATCAAAAGAGCTGAAGAACACATGATGCTTTAGACATATATACACACATCCCAGCCACCACAGTCATCATCGCAACTCCTCCTTGTCTCGATCTTGCTGTCTGTCTGCCTGATGCTGGACAACATATTTTTTAAGGCAAGGGAAACCTCAATAAAGCGTCTTCACATTTTTTTACGCACACACAAACACACAAAGATTCTACTCAACCAAACAATCCAAATCTCACAAAAGACCAAGAAATGTTACGATAGACTTTTTTTTATATATTAAAAAACAACTTTGGTTTTTTCTCACAAAGACACGCACTCACATGGAGAATGATAGAGTAGTTCATTCTGGAGTTTCATGTATTATACGTATGTCTGAAGCTATAAATGTGAGTGCAATGCAATGCAAGGCCAGGAAGGACTTTTGTGGTTTCATCATCATCACAGACACAGACACCACGAAAACATGTTTCGTAACTTTTGTAACATGACTCTATTATTTTCGCCTGGCTTGTGACTTGTGATATTATTATCATCATATTATCATTGTCTATTTATCCCAACGATATCCCAAATCCAGTTTTCCAGTCATATGAAGGAGAGGGAGCAAGAGCAAGCTTGGCGAATACGTCTTGACTACAGTCACAGTAGTAGTGTAGTAGTATACCCATGAAACTGTTGAAATTCCTTAGCTCTTACCGTGGGCATTGTGGAACAACAGAGAATTGTATTGTAATGGGTTGGCCATTTTTCCACTCCATCATCATCGTAATAATATTATACATACATAAACCTTATTACTGAAGTGTGTTTAATCTCTCTGTTGTTGTAAATGATGAAGGTAAAAAAAAACTGGCATACTGCATTACAGTACCTTGCCTTGTCACAATAATGGATGTGGTTATGAATGGATGCAGACTCGACTGGACAAACACACATTATTATGTAAATATAAGAGCATTATAATATATTGCACCACCCAATGTTTTACGATTAAAATACGATTGAATGAATGTTTATAGCCGAAATTCATAATAATAGTAAGCATAATAATAAGCATATAATAGGTATCATACAACAAATATATAGGTAGTACACATAAAACAGCAAGAATAATGAAGTGGTAAACAATTCAAATGGCTTATTATTATTATTCTTTAAAGTAAGATTATTGTAAAATATAAATGGTTGATTTATAACGGACAGCTTATGTTTTATTAAACCTACATATATTTATACGTCATTATCATTATCAAAATAAATACTGAGAGTACGTAAATGTAGGTGTTGTATTTATGTATGAGGAAGTAGTAAAGTCGTAAACAGCAGCGTTGAGCATTCGGTGTTTGTATATACTAGTCTTGCAGGCTCTGTAAAACTCTTTGGATAGCATTACACAATACGAAAACCAAAGTAGCAAGTGAACATGTTCAGGTTGTACACACCTCTTTGGTATTGCTTAATCCTTATCATGCCTTTCTCTTTTCCCTACCTTAAAGAAGTCATTTGTTACCTGTTACCTTCATTTTCGTTCAGTTTTAACTTTCACATCCCCTCCCTCTTTACATTTCATTGTTTCTTTCTTCCTACTTTTATCTCTCAAGGTAATTTTTCATTTCATTTGGAACAAAACTTTCGAGCAGAAAGTTTAAGTGGTTGTGGTTCTTACTTTCTCGTCTCTTCCCCACACATGAGCCTTAATAATGTCTCCTCTCCACAATACACGATATAATGAAAGAAGATGATGATCTTGATGTTGATAGTTTGTGGTGTCGCATGTAGGTGTTATGGTTGGTGGTGATAAACCCTTAGCCATATGCCATATTAATAATAGTGTTTGTGGACAGACTCGAGTAGCACAAATATCTAAATCATGATATCATAACTCATGTACCCAACAACACCGAATAAAGTCACCAAATGCAAATGTAACGTTCTAAAAGCAGGAAATCGCAAAACGTGTCATACAAAAAAAAAGCGCATATTTTTATGTTTGCACACATCTCTAAGCATTTTTTCATATTGTAGACATGTATCTTGTTATAACCTGAAAGGTGAGTTGAGCTTATGCCCGTGTAATGGTAAGCTGGAGTTGGTGTGCTTATGCTTGGGTCATATCATGTTTAAAAAGGCATGAAGGTGATGTTCATCAAGTCAGGTAATCCAGAAAACGTGTAAAGTAATTCTTGGCATGCAAAATCATACGAGAGTGAGTGTTTTTGCTTGTGATATGATGGTGTGGTAGTGGTGATGTTTTATCCAAGTAAAAAACGTACACAATAAGCAGAATCTTAGATTCAGAGAAAAATATTTCATGACATGTCATGATGTATATATTTATTCAAATAGTAGGTCGTTATATATACAAAATGTGTGAGGTAACTTCTAAATCATAATGCTGAATGCGCATTTTTATTACGTTACGTACGTTGTGTGCATTAATGGAACAAAAGAGCTTTACGTGGGATCAGTCATTCAGTAGAAATGGAATGAACTGACAAAGGAATTTTTGCTATATAGCTGCCGTATGTTTGTGTGTTTTTTTCTTGTTTACGATTGCGATTTTCTATCCACTACGAATTGTTGTGTGCTCTCTTTGAACAAAAGAACAAAAAAAACAGAAGGTTACATGATATGGTATATGGTGGCAAAGTAAACTATGCTTTTTATGCTGTTGAAATCAGAAACTTTGAGTATGGGATTCGTTCCAACGCAACGCCTTGTTAAGTTATATTGACATATTGTGAGCGTTATTGACTGGCATCTCTGTTGTGAGTTACGTTTTTAATGTAGGCAGCATGAGATGTAAAAAGTAGAGAAAAAGTATTTCAGGTATTTTGTCAGGTTTGTATGTGTATATCCCAAATAACCCATGCTTATTTGCAGATGCGAGTTTGATGATGATGACGATTGTATTGTGGTGGTGTGGAGTTTCCCACAGTATTCGTGAAAGTTTTTTTGAGGTCTCACCTTGCGTGCCAGTAAGCAGAGAAAATATTTACATGTACCATGCCATGCCCCCGCGTATGTAACACTACACATAATACCCTGAAAGTTTATACTACCCGGCAATCTTCTACCCTCTAGTAGAAAAAATAATAATAATAATTCGTGAGAACTTATTTCACCTTTTTCTCTACTTTCCTTTTTCTTTTCCGCTCTTTTCTCCATCCCAATTTCCCAATCTACGGTTTTGTTGCTTTTGAAAAGAGTTGGTACTAATATATTACCACAATCAAAAGTGATTCGGTGTTTTCTGGGCATATAAGTTTGTTCTTCAACTTTTTTTTCGAGAAAACTGATGCACGTACAGATCTCTCCGAAATCACAGAAAATACAAAAAAGCTTTTTATTGATATCATTCATTCACACAGGTTTGGGTTTTTTCTTCCACTTTCCATTGAAATAAAAATAAATTTACACCGAAATGAGATCTGTGTGGATTCCATAAAATATTATATGCTGGCTCACCATCACATACGTTAATGAGACAGTCATATTGTCCTTGCTCTTATTCCCTTCTTGTTTGTCTTTTTATTGGATCATAAAATCATAATATGGAATTTGGAAATTGAGGTATTTCAGAAATCTCAATTTAGATTCTTGTTGTGGCTTCAGAGACATGTTTTATAATATATCACGAACAAAAATCCTTCTTTCTGGGTAAATAGTATTATGTACATCAATTCCATTTACCAATCAATTGCACTTGCCTTACATTACACGCACAGCCAGTCATATAAAAAACGTGTGATTTTTCTCAGCGTCCTTGTCGTTTAGTCAGTGTGATAAGATTTCTTAATTCATTGCACTGCCTTATATATTTCCGTCACATTCGTCGCCTCTTGCAGTATTATTGTAATCGTATAATAAGTTTTATGGGTGCAAATAAAAAGAGTAAGATAGAATTTTTCGCTGCGAAAAGGAAAAAGTTCCTGGAAATTATGTGGTCGCTTTTCAGCGACACATTCCTCAGTGGAGAGTTCAGACTATACTACAACATGGCTAGACTGCCCACTTTATGTTCCTTACTTTGCTTGTTTGAAAGCTGTGCTGTATGTTTTTTGGTTTTTTGGTATATTCGTGTATCCAACCAATGTATGATTATTTTAGTATGAAATGTACTTTTGGCGTGACACGACTAAGAAATGCTTTATTTTCAAATAGAAAGAAAAAGGGAATCTGCTTTGTTTTGTGCTGCCGCTACACTACATCATCTTGTTACTCTATTTTCTTTCTGTCAAAAGACCTTTTTGGTTATGCTATGTATTAGTTTATGTATGACCAGAGCCTAAAATAATGGGAATTATTTTCATTTTTCGTAATAATATTATTATAAGCAATTCTCATTCAGTGAGAAGAGAAAATGGGTTTCCGGTTTGGGGAACTGCACTTACAAGTATGTGTTATTCGCATGTAATATATTATGTTTTATGACTTTAGTTTCGTTATAAATTCCAAAAGGACCACGTTCACGACAAAAAGGAAAGTTCTAAAGGAACGTGGCGTATTATTAGCTGGTTGTGGACGTGTGCGTGTGTTATTATTTATTTGTGGGTTTTTGAAGAGGAACGGACAGAATACTTTTACAGTTCTCTACCCTGCTTGCCTAACTGCCTTGTACTTTCTTTTACATGAAATCAAACACAAAATGCTTTAATTACACTTTAAAATGGGAGGTCTAAAAACCAAACATAAAATATGCGTCATGCATAATTTTCATCTTATAGTCGAGTGTTGCAGTCTACTCAATATTTATTAATCATGACACGTAAAGGAAACGTTTTTTACACAGAGTGGTGTGGTGACAAATTATTCTCATTACAGTAAAGACGACAGCAAAAAACAAGTGGATATTTTACATGCAGCATTATCATAAGTAATATTATGAATTTTAATTGCATCAAATTTAAATTTGCTGATAATACTACGAAGTTGTCATATATCGTATACTACTAAATAAAACTATACAGAAAAATATATGAATTGCAGTTTAAAAAAAAGGACTGAATAAAACTGATGTCTGACGTTTACTATCAAGTCTGCATGTGAAAATCACGGATATGACTGGACTATACTCATGTCTCAACAAGATGAAAACACATTTATGCAGTAATGTACCTACATCCATAAAATTATGCAATGTTTTTCTGGTCGAGTTTTATTATAAATTCCATACAAACTATGCTCATGTACATATTTTATATGCGCAGCAAACAGAAAAAAATGTTCCATATTTAGTCAAAAATAGAATAGAAGATGAGTGGGGAAAAGGAAAAAATAATCCTTTACAATAATATTTGCGATATAATGTGTACGTGTTTTGTGTTCGCAGGCAAGAATAAAACACAGAAACTACATGTATGTTTAATTAAGAACAAGATAGATATAAATAGTGCTTCATTTAATAAGATAAGTTCCTTTTTGACTGTCAACATTCTGTCAACTATGTGACTTTTGTCTGCACTCCTCTACTGGATATTTGCGGTCCGTTCATATTTTACATAAACTTAGTCATGCTAATGTATACTCTTGTTAGTGTTTTTGCTAGTATTGTGTATAAAGTCAACATAAATGGAATTGATTCCAAAGGTCTTACAAAGATTGAAGTTTATATCGTATGGAATAAATATATACTATGAGTCATGATGATTAATACTACATGGCATAATCTCAATTTGACTTGCCTGCACATTATTGATATGCATTATTATTTTCATGCAACTTTTTTTCTTATTAGCTGCACGACCACTTTTCTAATAGTCTCACTTACATTATAGAAAGAAAGAAACTTCAAGAGAAGTATAAGTTTTATTCCACCCCCTAGTATGTAGGTATGTATATAATATATATTATAAAATGAAATGATAATAATGCTTTTAGTAATATGTCTATATACACTATACTGGGTTTCCTTTAAAACACTTTTAACTTGTTCTTTAGTAAACACATGAAATCGCATGTGACGGATGTGATGTGCATGAATTTTTCCAAGAGCCATAATCAATCTCAGGACAGCTTAATAAAAGTGTTAAAAAACAGATTCTTATTTTAATCGCTTTACTGGAGTCGGCTTTGTCTGACCATACGTACTGCTCCCGTTTAACATTAACCATTTTTGCAAGTGAGCTGGTCTGATTAGATTTTTTATTGATTTTTTTTACATTAGTGTAGACTAGATCTCTTTTTGGGATCAGTAGGTTTGTAGCTTTATTTACCTATATTGTGTGAGTAATTGTCGGTTTAACGGTGTATTACAAGATTTGTAATTTATAAGATGGAAACAACGATAACAGCCCCGAATGCCGGAGTGACCCTATTGCACATTTTCTTGCTTAGCGTGTCAACGCTGACAACTTGCATTAAATGTGACGATACTCCTATATTCTTTGAACTGGGAAGTAATGTTGGAATAACTGGTGACCAGTTGTTACCTTACTTTTATGGATCTGAACTGGATATGACAGTCGTAAGAGTTTAAACAGATTAAACCCAAAAATATATTATTTTTGGTTGATAACAAGAATCAGGATTTGATGTAGTTTGATTAGCAAATTTTACAGATGTAAAATGTTTCATTTATTTGATAGCCTCAGTTGATTCGTCAGAATGGCTTTCCTGTAGAAATCCATCACGTTGTGACACAAGACGGTTATATTCTTGAGCTACACCGGATCCCACATGGAACCAAACAAGGAAGTGGTCCACGACCTGGAAAAGAGGTTGTCTTTCTTCAACATGGCTTCCTTGGGTCTTCGGCGGACTTTATTATGAACAATGTTGATAAAGCTTTGGGTATTCTAATAATATTGAAATTTAGGTTATAAATCATAAGCATGTAAATTATGGCGCAATTAATTGTCAGAAAAAATATCACACAAAGTTAAGAAAAAGAACTTAAAAAATTTCAGCATATGACCCAATCTATTTTACATTGGCCACAGCATGGGAACATGTATGTTTTGGATTGCAATGCAAGCACGTCCTGAATACAACTCAAAAATCAGGCATATGTTTGCCCTCGCTCCAATCGCATATGTAAAGCATATCAAGAGTCCTATTCGGATTTTGTCTCCCTTTTCTACAGAGGCAGAGGTATTAAATCCATCATATTTATCATTAACAAAGGTGTTCCATTTTTCATTACATCTTTCATTATTACATTGCCAGATGGTCGCGAAACTTTTTGGTGATCGGGAATTTCTTCCACATGATGGATGGATGACATACTTTAGAAAAATAGCTTGCGAACATGAAATTGTCAGAGAAGCAATCTGTGAAAATTTGATCTTTATACTGAGCGGCTTTGACAGAAAGGAACTCAATGAAGTAAAAGATAATTTTAATAATATAAAATAATTAAGAATACTACAAGGACTCGTATTGATTGTTCCACTTTAAATACGTTACCCTTCCACTAGACAATGCTGCCACTTATCTTAAGCCACACTCCAGCTGGAGCTTCCACACACACAGTAATCCACTTTGCCCAAGGAATTAATTCCGGGGAATTCAGAGAATTCGATTATGGAAGAAAGGAAAACATGAAGGTTTATAATCAAGAGAAACCTCCAAAGTATAATTTGTCCAGTGTCACTGCTCCTGTATCTCTTTATTGGTCGGACAATGATTGGCTGGCAGTAAAGGATGTAAGTAGTACACTAATAATAATTTTAACAAAATAACTTTATTGCATCAAACATCAGCTAAGGGTAAACTATGCATTTTTTCTGCATGTAATTCCATTACAGGACGTGGCCCACCTAAGAACTATGCTCCCTAACGTGAACGATTACTTCCGGGTGAACTACACACAGTTTACACATCTCGACTTTATTTTTGCGATTGATGCTCGAAAGTTTGTGTATGAACGAATTTTCAATGCAATGAAATCTTTTTGAATATTTAGTAGTTCATACTTCAGTTATTGATTTTCAGTATAATATGATATTATAGTAGTTCTTTATTACCAAAGATATTGATATTGTATAATTTTTAATAAAAAATTGCAACTGGTTAAACATTCATCGTGTAATCATCTCCATTCTCTATGCCATAGTGCATTTTGCAATCATCTTCTTTTATGTACGCCCAAGCCATCTGAGGAGAATTGAAATTATATCCGATTTCTCCAGACTTTGTTATCACAATAGCACCTCCATCACTGTGGGGTATTTTGGATGTCATGTAATCAAGAGGCAAAATGCATGCTTCACTTGGCGAATGACCTTGTCTTAAATATTCTGCTACTCTTGAGCAAACGCAAGCTCTCATTAGTGCCTCTCCAAGCCCTGTTGCACTAACTCCACAAACGTTGTCATCACACAGGGTGCCTCCTCCAATTATAGGCGTATCTCCAACTCTTCCTGGTGTCTTTGCTGCTATTCCTCCCGTTGATGTCCCGGCAGCTATTTGTCCGAGAGAGTTAATGGCGATTGCACCAACCGTTCCACTTGAGCCTTCTGTTCCCTCTGATGTAAGCGTACCTGGAACTTCTGTGGTGGCAGCGGCTTTGTTTTGGAGAACCATATCCAAAACCTCTTTCGCGTGGGGTGAAGTTAACTGATCGGAAGTCACGAGAGGAAAACCTTCCTTTTTGGCAAACTCTTCTGCCCCTTCACCAACCAAAAGTACAAACGGGGTTTTCTCCATTACTGCTTTGGATACGGATATAGGATGTGTCACGTGTTTTATAGCTCCCACAGCTCCTATTTTAATAACACATTTCCATATGATATGCACCTATTATCACGATTACAGTTATTATGAAGTATTTTCTTCATACCTGCTTTTAAATCTGATCCTCTGATAATAATTGCATCCATTTCCACTTCACCATTGCATGTTAACATTGAGCCATAGCCTTTGATTAGTGTATGTAAAGTATGAAGAAAAATATGTTTAAATAGGTGCAATATGATAAGCATGATAAGCATACATATGTACATATTAACGTACCTGCATTGAATCCGTCATCCAATTCCATATCTTTGATAGCCGCTTCCACGGCATCGACAGGGTTGTTAGTGGCTTTGAGAACCTCATATCCGATTCGTACCGCTCGTTGAATGCCTGTTAATTTCTTGTCGTATCTGCTTTTGGGGATGTGACCGGCTCCACCGTGAACAATTATTGCTAGTTTTGTTCCGTTGTTGCCACTTTCCATTGTGGAGTACGTATATGTGTACTTGCGAATGATTAAAAAATATTTTTCCCCCAGGGTGAAATATACAAATGTCTGTAAAAGCAAAGCTGACTATTGTGTGGTAATAAATGTCTTACGGAATGTCTACGTCTGATTAGTTGAAAAAATTATCAAATTATGTACACAAATTCAATCGTTCGTTCAACAACCTTTCATTGCTATCATGTGTCAGTGTTACTCTCTTCTGGGTATGGGAATACAAGTAAAATACTAAATACTCAAGTCATATAAAAACACAAACATTCTTGCATTAACAAGAAAGCATGCTTGAAATTATAACCTGAGCCTGTACAACAAAGCAAAGTAAAGCACGTAGTGTTTTTTTTTTGGGATTTTACAAACACAAGTATAAAGTTATATCATAAAGCTCATGAATCATTATCTTTTATCATATCAGTATATAGGTAGTAACATATATTTTGTATATATGACAAAGTCAAATTCATCCTTTACACAAGGTTGACTTTGGAATAACAAGGACATCATCATATAAATACATACATCAAGGAATTTCATTGCTTGTTGCTTGTGATTTTGTGATTCAAAGAAAGTTTCATTTTATGTAACAGCTTTGTGTCAAAAAAGGACTATTATTATGTTGTACGCGCTTATATTTCTGTTAAGTCATATGCCATCTCACTTAACTCATATAAAAATATACACAACAGCATGCATAATGCATATTCATTTGGGATCACAGGAAGATATAAAAAAAACTCTTGGGAATCGCCTTGCTACATGATCAAATGATCATCTACCTAAGTTTCATTTTAAAAATGAAGAGTTTTGTACTCTGATTTAAGTTACGAGAGGATATATCCTGTATACATGTTGTATGTTGCATGCAAGTATATAATGTTCAGCAATTTTTTACAACTTCCGAAAAAAAAGTGGTAATAATATTATGTAATATGTTGAGTATTGAGTTGGCTGCTCATCTTGGTTCCTCAGATGCATTCTTTCACACAAGTATAATACACACACACAAGAAGACGAATAAATGATTCATCTACTAATGCTGTGGCTGTGATGATGATCAAGATCAATGATCATCATCCAGA
>JAHZNC010004587.1:0-13009 GCA_027744095.1 Zhuqinia jingwanae | reverse complement strand
AAAGAGGTTCCGCACCTCTCCACATTTGTTATTTGCCATCAAAAGTTTCTTTCTGATAATAGCTTGATACTCCGATATTGACGATAATAGAGTTCTACCTATTGCCTATATGGTTTACAATATCTCTTAATTTACCTCTCTTATTCAATTTTTAACGGCCCCTTACGAATATGTCAAATTAAAATCCACAAAAAACGCATGTTTTTCATTGATTTTTTCCTGTGGTGATCAAATGTGTTTGCTTTTCAGCACAGGTGACAGGGTAAAAGAGCAACATTGTTTGCCCTAGATGCCGATAGCCGCTTACCGAAACAGAATATTAGGGGTTAATGTTAAAAGGAAATAAAGTATGAAAGTATGAATTCACAAATCTATTCAAAGAATGAATATAGTTGTGAATAGGAAAGGCTATGATTGTTTTGGATCTTTTTCGAACTGGCAAAGCCGGCTATATTTTATTGACACAGCTTATGAGCTCCTATCCATTTCTAAGTATTTAATCATTTTATTTCTTAGCTCTATCTTATTAGATATTACAGCCTCTTTTTGCTTAGGCTCCGTATTCCTTGTAATAATATGTATGTATACTTTACGGCAGCTTTGATTAAATATTCAAAGCACTTGGATTGTAGATTGCGTGTAGCTGTCTTGGATTTACACTTATTTACTAGTTAGTAGTGTAATTGTGAAAAACTTTATTGTGGGCTGGCGGTAGCCGGCCTTTTGCACCTATGGGTAATTTTGCACCAAGCCCTTTTACACCTCCGGTCTTTTGCACCTGCGGCCTTTTGCACCTAAACCCTTTTGCACCTCCGGTCTTTTGCACCTGCGGCCTTTTGCACCTATGGCGTTTTGCACCTACGGTCTTTTGCACCTGCGGCCTTTTGCACCTATGGTCTTTTGCAACTCCAGGATTTTGTCGAAAAAATGTCATTAAGAATTATTTGTTAGCGTAGGTAAGGATGCAAGTACCCACTTTTGGTAGTGTATTTATTAAGGATCGTATAACGATCATTTATAAGAATGGCCGTATGTATGTATAGTCCACATTTTTTATCGGATTTGGACCAAACTTGGTATGCATGTTCTTCACATGAAGGAATAAGTCTGTATAGATTTTCAGCGCTCTAAGTTCATTACGCTGCCACCAGGGGGGGTAGAAAAGCTGTAAACAGTCACTGAATTGCACCAAATTTGGTACAAACATACTAGAGTACTATAGCTTTAACCAAGTATTATTTTCAGCGCTCTAAGTTTGCGCCCGCCAGGGGGCTAAAATCATAGAACAATGTTATAATACCCATAATAATATAATAGTAAAAGTTGCAAATCCTGCAGTTGCAAAAGGCCATAGGTGCAAAAGGCCTAGAACCGGGCTGGTTGTTTATAGGGCACTATAATTTAGCTTGTGCGGAAACTATACGCATTTTTTTAGTTCTATTTTCGGCAATGGATACCATTAGGAGAGTAGCTCGGACGAGTTGGAAGGCCAGTTAAAAATCTCATTCCCTGGGGCTAGGGGGCACAATTGAGCTATTAATACATGATGACTCCGATGTGTGACTCCAAACAAATAGAAACAATCTATATAATAATGACAAATTGGAATTGACAATTGCATTTAGTTTACCAATGACAAACATGAAATAATTACATTGTCTTACATGCGTGCCAAGTACATTCAAAAGTGAATATTCAGATTCATTAAATTCGAACGTTTATTTACAACTGTAGACTGATTTACACTAGTACTAGCCACAATGGCCCAATGCATTTTAAAATTGGACTGTATCTTTATTAAACAGGCTACTGAAATCTAAATAACCCCTATTAAATGGTTAAAAAAGGATCGCAATGTTTGAGTTAAAGCTTTAAAAAAGAGTTAAAGCTTTAGTGCTCTAGTATGTTTGTAACAAATTTGGCGCAAATTAGTGACTGTATATAGCTTTTCTATGATTTTAATGCCCCTGGCGGCAGGGCAATAATTTCGTTGCGCTGAAAATCTATACAGATCTATTTCTCCATGAGAAGAACCTATGTGCCAAGTTTGGTTCAAATCCGATAAAAAATATGGCAATGCAATGCGATAGCTTTGTGAAGCTTCATCAAACATAGTTGCCAAGTCTTAATGGTCGTTCATCACAACAGTCACAACATCTTTTATTTTATTTTTATTTTTACAGGTTACGAACTGAGCAAAGTCGAAGGAAAATTGGGTTCCCCAGAAAAACCTTTCTCGGATTTAGGCCTACTATCATATCGAAGTTATTGGTCCCACACAATTCTCAATATTTTGTGTACGCAAAAGCCATTTGCTAAAAATGGCAGAGCCCAAATAGCTATGAAGTATGTTTATCTTTAATGTACAATTATTATTAACTTCCATTTTTTGTGGTTCAGATGATGAAATCGTTTGAAGTGGGCCGTTTGCTGTGCCTACCGTACACACAATTAACTTACTAAAATGTGTTTGCTTTATTTCAGATAAACTTAAGTTGTACGCGTTTACTCATGTACTAGTTTTATTTTTTACTTCGAATTCAATTGTTTTGAGTTTACTTTTAATTCTGATTTTATAAACAAGAAATGTTTTCCCGTACAATTCGACATATTGCTATTGAGCATTGTCTCATTCTCAATAATATGCAGCATATGTTTTTAATTTCAAATGAATTTAAAAGACAATGGGTCATTAGTATTAAAAAAATCCTTTTCTGTCGAGCAGAGGGTATATTAAAGAGGTTCCGCACCTCTCCACATTTGTTATTTGCCATCAAAAGTTTCTTTCTGATAATAGCTTGATACTCCGATATTGACGATAATAGAGTTCTACCTATTGCCTATATGGTTTACAACATCTCTTAATTTACCTCTCGTATTCAATTTTTAACGGCTCGTTATGAACATGTCAAAATCAGGCTTGTGGGTTAAATACGTATTTAAAATACAGTTTTGTATTTTCGCATTTACGAAAATGTATTTTGTATTTTCACTTTCCATTGAGAATATGTATTTAAAATACAAAATACGTTTTCAAAATACATTTTTGCACTTGAGCGCCCTTTCTTGCGTTTGAGCACACTCAATGCCTATTATACTTAAGCTTTTTACAGTGCACTGCAGTGAGATGATAAACTCATGCAGGGTAATTATATTTTGGTTAGTCTTATGACTCATAACTTATGACTAATCTTAACGTCGACCATGAAATGATGGTGCGTAAATTGCTAACAATGCATCCCTAAATTTGAAAAATTCATGTGCATATTGTATTTTAAAATACTGTATTTAAAATACAGTATTTTGTATTTTCACAATAAAATACATAAGGTATTTTAAATACTTATGTATTTTGACTAAAAATGTATTTTGTATTTTGGGAAAAAGTATATCCCACAACTCTGGTCAAAATAAAATGCACAAATAAACCTTGTAATAAGATACAATATACGAGAATCAATCAAGTGACATGAGTGCTAATGTATTTCGTATTTCTGAGTAATAAATTTTTGAATGATTTTGACGGTGTAGAATATTTTTATTGACCTGGTCTTCGAACTCGTTCGAGCTACTGACCTTAGATATAGATGGGGAACAGCGCTTTCATCGCAATCATTTCATCGCCATCATTTCATCGCAATCATTCAATCGCGCAATTATCTTATGGCCATTAATTCATCGCATAATTATTTTATCGCCATCATCCATCGTTCTGTCCTGGATCACAGTTTAATATTTACATTTAATAAAAAAAGCGGATTAGTTATTTTCTGTGCTGGGTAATGGGAAAGTAGCGAAAGTCGGCAGTAAAGGGGGTCTTGGGGAACTTCCACTGTTCCACCATAGAATATCTCCCTGGTCTTCTTCCACAGTGAAACTTATCCCTACATTAACTTTTTCCGGTGTACATAAATTTACGTTAAGTAACGTAAGTTCTTAGCTGTTTGTTTAAATTTTTCCACTTTCACACAACGTTTCTTCAAATTGTGAATGTCTTTGAACATTTCTAGAGTAAACATTCAAATTTAGGCAAAAATTTGAAAACTGTATTGCTTCATATGTACATATTGACATGTATACATGGCTTATATGTCCCCCTACCCGCGGGGAATAACCCCATGATTTAGCATTCGAACTAGTCCCAACTACTGTACCAGTATATCGATTACCGAAAACAGAATTGCCTCACCTTAAAAGAAAAAGTATGTAGATAAAACAATGGGGATAAAATTCTAGCAATGAAGTGATTACGCGATGAAACGATTGCGATGAAGTGATGGCGATTAACATTCCGGGATTCGATATCGATTACCGAAAAAAGAATTCAAAAGTACCTTATAGTTTACGAGTAAATGCGGAAGCGGAC
Source organism: Zhuqinia jingwanae (assembly GCA_027744095.1). Lineage (NCBI taxonomy): Eukaryota > Metazoa > Arthropoda > Collembola > Entomobryomorpha > Paronellidae > Zhuqinia > Zhuqinia jingwanae. The sequence goes on along the minus strand of JAHZNC010004587.1, from coordinate 8,643 downwards.
TGACGGCCGGCCGGACAGACAACGCTAAATTGTAATGTACTTGTGACGAAGGTTATATTATTGTTGTTCTGAGTCTAAAAAAAGTAACCAGGTATTGAGTTTGAATAGATCATTAAACATTTAATTACTTTCCATTGTTTAACTGTTCCAAGTATTGGAAAAATGCCCATTTTTTTGGGCTGAGAAGTGAGTATAAAAGGGAGGCAGATACTGAGCTGCAGCGTCAGTTTAATTTCAGTTAAAGATTAGTTATTTTGTCAACTTAGTATAATTTCTACTCTTCGGTTATGTCAATATTTGGTTCGTGATGACATTCACTCAACCCAATCACAGTAGGAATTTAAAATGCAATATTTTGTTCTTGATGACATTTTTTGTCACCTGTTTTGTAGTTGTTTTTAAATACCGCCTTTGTTTCTTGATGACTTTCATCTTCAACATCATAGGAGTGTTTTCAAAACTGTTATACTTATTTATAAACATTTAATTACTTCCTTTGTTTAACTGTTCCACGTATTGGAAGTATTGGATTGACCAACTAGTTTTCATGTACAATCAAACCCTACTTACAATAAATTAAATAAGAACTAGTTCTTCCCAAAACCCGTGGTAATGATCTTCAAACCCAGTCAATATTTTGGTATAAATGGGGGGATATACCTAAAAAAATAAAGCTGTAAGACCTGCAAATACGTAGCTGTGGGTGAATCGAATAATACATCTAACGAAGTCAAAACTTCATTGTTTAGTTGGGCTTATCATACCTCCAGGTTAATATATACTCAAAGCACACGCATTCCCCCCTTTCGTGTAAATTTGTTGTTAAAACGGATAAAATAACCCACCATTATGACATTATGTCAATATTGCAAATGCAAATGAAAAATTGTATAGTCGTTTCAAAAGCTGATGAATTTGTACTCGTTGGAATATGTAAGAATAAGAGCCCACGCTAATATTATTTGAGCTTACCAGAATTCCGAATGGGCTGTAATGTTGACACATAGGTAATGGGAAGATTCCATGTAAGCGTGAACAACCAGACAGCCAGTATCATTTTGTAAGCATGGGACCGTGTTTGCCATTTTCGGGATTGAAGTGGTCTGTGGAATTAAAATAAAAGGTATATAAAGAAATTAGTCAACACTTACGTACGTAGGTACATGCGTGTATAATTATTAGCTAGAAATGTTTTGCCATTAAAAAGCAGGTGAAAGTGAATCATCATTAAAGTAGCCATAAAAATGTAAATGTTTTTAAAGGGCTATCAGGAAGGTGATGTCATAACCATAACTAGATGCTTGTACTCTCACACACACACACGAATGTCCAATCTCTTATGACAATATTTATTTTCATTGTTTAACTTTTCATTGTCACCAAGGCCTGACCCTGGCGAGACTCTTGCCATATCAGTTGGATAATCTATAGCATCAAACTTTAATAATAATAATAATAATAATGAAAGCTGTATGTAGTATGTGCTGGCACATCCCGGGGCATAAAAATGTTGCTCCTGCTGCTGCTGCTGCATCAGAGACGACAAGATAATATATATCCTTAAACATTGTACCATATGACCAAGAAATTCCATTAAGTTAATTCCTTTCACTTTTTCTCTCTCTAAATTTCAACATTAAAACTAAAAGGAAAAGGAATATTTTTTCCTGCTGTTTTGAACACAAGTGTTTGTGAATGCCTTATGTAAAACCACTGTATCCACTCAACCTGATCTTACCATGTAATTTATCTATATGGAAGAAACGTGTTCTTGTAATTCGTAAATCTCACGAGCATGTTTTAAAAAATGTTTCTTTTTAAATTGAGAGCGGAGAAAACAAGTGGTCACACCGGAGGAATTTGAAGTACAAGTTGAGCATATGTTGGGGCAATGATAATTCTTTGCAAGAAACTTCCAATTATATTTTAAACTGGGATTAAGTTGATGGTGAAGTTATTTCATTGGTACAATTGTGATGTATGTATGTATGTGTACACCTTCTTTTTGAATTCTCCTTTTCTCTGCTGCACTAAATGAAAATGGAGGTTTTGAGCTGAATTCACATTTAAGCAGCAGCGCAGCTCTACAAAACAAATTGCCTTGAAAAGATGAAATCCACAGAAGTTGTACATTATTCCCTCTTGCATATCTCACTCTCTATCTCTCTCTTTTGGATTTATGACCCAATCTATTAGAGAGAGAGCGACAAAGCTGTATGTGTGGTGTCTGGTGAAGAAGAGATCTATCACTTTGATCTTCAAATTTGCAATAAAAACAGATCTTTTTTTTGTGACGACAAAAATCCTTGATATTTTCCCCTACCTTCATTTTATTTGAAATGATAAAATAGAGCTCAGATCAAATTGCCTTACAATAACAGGATATTTTTATTTTACAATCTGCACACACTTTTTTATATTTATTTTTAACAGTCGTGCCACTGTTACTACATCACAAAGTTGCTATTATATTTTCTCTCTCAGAAAAAATTATGACCCAGCTGCATTTATAGTATGTATATTTTTACTTTTAGTCCAGTTCTAGTAAACTGAATACGAAACAGTTCCGGTCGTCGCAAGTGCCTCTAAAAAAGAATATAGTCTCATAACAATTGGCAATGTGAGAAATGAGATTTGGGGATTCCATATCTCCCACGATACTAGACTGACAATGAAATGATCATTTAACATGCATGCATACCAAAGTATTGCAGCTGGTCTAACCTGTTCACCCACTAAAAAAAGTGCACACAGAACAAGAAGTCGTCATTATGAGACGCATCAAAGCATGTAACCTTTATGTATCTCATCATCCTTGAATAAGAAGAAGAGAAAAAAAACGCTTTATTATTTTCTGTTACACAGACAAAATGCTCATTTTATTATTTCACCTCGTAACATTGCCAACTAGTCTTCATTCTCTATAAATTTCCCAATCCCAACCTCACACGGAGAGGCTGTACTAGTCACTGGAGCTGAGCACACTTGCAAAAAAATCTTACTTTTTCAAACGTTTTTATGTTTTCGGTGGGTATTCCAGAAAAAAAGGTGATAATTGAGCTTTATGTAATGGAACGATGAAATGGTCTTTCCTTCTTTTTTCATTATTCCGCTCATATTTCTTTTTCAACTGATTCCACATCACTAGTTTCAGGTTACTCGACTTCTGTATGGAGTGTTATCATGTCGTCGATCAAATTACTTTTTCTTTTTCATCATTCTTTTATTTCTTCCATTTATCCTTTATTCCCGGAAAAGTATACAGCCAGAAAAGTAATATTAAAAAAGTACCTAAGCACTATGCTAAGCATCCTGGACGTGGAATAAATATTTGCATTTGTGCAACGGCTTTGAAACAAAAGGAAGACAAACAGAGTCAAGAGTTCAAAAGATAATAATCCCTGCGAAGGAAGCAGTAAAAATGTGTTTAGAAATAAAACAAATATTGTTGCTGCACTGACATTCAATTATAACTCTTTGCACGAAAAAAAAACAAGTTGTAAGTAGACTAAAGTGATGGAAACTATGAAACACCAAAATCTGATACAACAAACTGTAAGATGACAATATTTTGAGATAAAATAAATAGTTAATTTTGTGTGCTAAGTTAGATACATGTGAGGGAATCATGACATTGGAGTAGAAAAAATGCCGCCAAGCTACATGCATTATTAACTGCGTCACGAGTCCACGACGTGACGTGTCTGCTGGGAGCAAAAAAATTATGTGTGCAAAGTTGGCCCTAAATACGCAAGTAAAGAAAATCATCTTGCAGCTTTTTTTGTAATACTATGAACCAACGCACTTAATACCTAATGTAGTAGCACAATAAAAGCAGTATAAAATAATAATGATGACCAACATTATGACACAATTTTATTTTATGTGTGTGTGTGTGTCTATCATCCTCCTTTAACAAAAACATTATACAACAGCTTTATTGGAAACCGTGCAACTTTTCGGTTTATATCACATTTTCTCTGACGACGAGGATGGTAATCTGGTGAAATTGAGGAAACTAAAAAGTACAGTCATTTTAGTTGATACCAGAGAAAAGTCTTGGCTGCCAGAATAAATAAATAATGACATTTTTGTTTTGTTTGGAAAGTCATTTCGTTGAAAGATAATGGACCCATAATACGAGTATATGTATATTCCCATTCTATATAACTTGCTACACCATATCAATAATCAGTACTATGTGTTATTATATAAAAATAAAGGGAAAAGATCATTGTTTGATAAGTATGGTAATAAAAATGGGAAAGATGTGGTGGTCATTTAATGTAGCTTACGCGGTCATATGTGCGGCCCCAACACTATAATAATAAGTGTAGAGATTACAGAGAGAGAGAGGGAGAGAGAGGAGAAAATAAAGACGTGCATCAACCACCAAACAAAACTGTAAAAATAATGATGATACCTAACAATAATAGATGTGTCATCAATTTATTTAGGTTGCTTCGTAGTATTTTCAATGTAAGGAAGGGTTTCCCACATTTAAACCCGCATTACAACTTAAACCTGCAACCAAACTCTTTTCGGGCATCTAGCAAAAAAACGTGTGGGTTTTCTAGATGACCTTATTTCTGGACTTTTTTTTAGTTTGTGGGAAAATAAAATAAAATAAGCAGAAAAAATGAGAAAACAAGAAGAAAGCTCGTAACCTTTATATTTACGATACTACATTGACTTTCTTTCTGTTTTCTTATGTGTTTTATGTACAAAGCGTGTGTAAAGGCAATCCTGTAAACAAGCATAGATGCATGCATGTATGCATTTGAGGCAACTCACCGACAAATGGCAAAATATCTTTCCAGTGATATAGCTACCAGGGTCCAAACTCCAACCGACACCGAAACAGCTGAAAAAATATGAAAAAATTTATTTTTAAGGAATGAAGTATTAAATTTTTTTTAGATAAATAAATTTACGACTTTTTCATCAAGTTGATTTGTTGGTAAAAACCTCGTAGATTTAACTCCATTCTTGTAGGTTTATTATTTTAATTAAATTGCTTCCCAAGAACCCTCCACTGAGCGAAATGACGTGGAGGTCATGAGGTTCGAGCGGGAATTTTTTAAATATCAATAAAGTATGCCTGGATGTGTGTTTAGATACATACCTACATATATAAGCTAGAAAGTTTTTTGTAGGTGTGCATAAATGTTTAGAAAGGAATGTTATAAAAATGTGCTGCCATTTTGTTGACGAGAATCCAGGCAAAATAAGCAAAGAAGAAGAGTCATGTATCAAACATGATAAGACATACAACAAAACAAAATTTAAACACATTCTTCCATGAACATATTTAATAATATCCTTTGGCATGGCATTGCATACTTCCTTGTATATCTATTGCATAGTATATGCACGTATGACGTATGTATATTCTGAATGTTATGCAATATCCACCCGCACTATAATACCAGCAGCAGTGCACATTAATCTCCCCGAATTTCCACTATATTTCTGGGTGGCGAGGGCACCATTTAGGCTGGTAATAAAACAGAAGAGTTTATGACATGCTGCGAATTAAACGAGTACATGGGAATGTTTTATGGAGTCTCCACATTTGAGTAACAGCAACAACAACAACAGAACTACTACTGCAGACTTTGGACTTTCACCGTCTGTCCCAAGGCCAAGGATGTATGTAAAATAATAATAATAGTGGATGCATTCTCTCTCCGAACACATTTCTTTCCCTTTTTTGTAAGGTCGTCATCGCCATCATCATCACAGAGTATCAGTATCAGCATAGCAGCTAGCTAAAAGTTTATAAAGGTTTTCTCACTTCTTCTTCCTCTCCTGCGCACATTCTCCCTTTCTTATTATTTACGAAGGTTAAGTAGTGCACATAATCGCAAGAGGATTTTTGTTTAGTATTACATCAACAATAACAATAAGAAGAACAAGAATAAGAATATCACAATTTAGAAACAACACCACCACAGCAAACTTAACTGTAATCCTACTAGATTTTCACTGTCTGCTGACTACTTCAATGAAACATGAACACACATGTGTAATAGTTCACATAAAAATAATCCAAGATTGTCTCAAGGCAGTTTGCATTAAATTATTATGCTTCTTTGCAAAACAAGGAAAGAAAATCAAGGGTACATCATCATAGTCATTTTCTTCCTCTTTTTTCTCTCCTACTTTTGTTGTATCCTCATCGACAACTATAATCAGGATGGATTATATATTTTTTTAAAGGAAAATAAAAGGAAACCGATTTTTTCCCCGAGCAAATCTGCTAAGACTCTATCTACCACCGCATGTAAGTAAAAGTAAGTAAAAAAAAGCTTTGAGCATCAGCCACTAAAAATTGCTACCAAGATTATTAAGGCAATAACCATAAAAAGAATGGAATAATTTTTACTTATAGTGAATAGGCTGTATTGCTGTACCTTGTGTATGTATTTACATTTTGTTGTTACTATTGTTGTTCTAGTTGTTGTAGTGATCTCATAAAGGGATCACAAGATAGCAAAAAAAACTACAAAAAAATCTCGTTGTGTGTTACGTTACACATGCAAACACGACACACACACACATAATACGAACCGTATATGTATACATCCTCCAACCTACGCAAGAAAAAAATGAGCAAGATACTTGAGTAGAGTTGAGATCCAAAGGAAAAGAGTCGCAACAAAATTCCGAATAACAACAACAATAATCACATTTACTGTGGGATGCGATAATAAGCTTCCACTTTCATTAAAAACGTTCTTAATGTTGTAATCTTGTAATGCAGATATATACATTTTGTGGTAATGGGCCAAGTACACAAGGATTTGTGTTTTATTATTGTAAGATGTACTAACGAAATGATCATCTTGTTCATGATGTCACCATGGTGGTGGTGGTGGTGTTATTATTGCTTAATTTAACGCAGCAGTAATGTTGCTCACACACAAATATGAACTTTTGTTGCCACTTACTTTTTCCCAATTATTAGATTTCCTTGATAATGTTTTTATTAGGAGTCAGATAGAAAAAAAAGGTGTGCGCCTAAAGTTGAGCAAGAACAATAACATTGGGATATTGAAAGCCTTGCAGCTAGTGTATAAGCAATAAAACGACAGTGATAGTATCTTGCTGCTGACTTTCTTTTACTTTTGCGTTACTTTCTATATATTAATCTGTGCTGCTGCTGCTGGTTGTTGTGATAGTTTGGCTAAATGAAAGTGTAGCGTATTGCCCATATATAAACTCCAGCTTTTATATCAACTCAAGTGACGACGATGATATGATGGCAATTAACACTGCAGTACAAACAAACCAATAAACATTCATTGTCAATGTGCAAGTTTGAAGTTCAAGGATAATATATAATAATATGACTGTTATTGTTAAACCTATTTGTAAGGTTAAAGTTAGGTAGATGCATGCATGCATGTATGTTGTTGTACAGCAGTCTGATGTGTTTACACAAAATATTCAGACAGGCTTCACACAAAATTACCCCCTTTTGTAATTATTGATCATTATTAGGAATAGCAAGGCTAATTATTTAGTATAATTTGATGTTAACTGCGCGTGTCTCATGTGTCTAATGCTAGTTTTAGAAATTACGTTCTTACAAGCGGTTATAAGCAGTCGTAAAAGTAAGGCTAACTTCTCACGCCCTTTTCAACTATTTATCTCCTCAATATCCGTTTATTACAGCCATGTAATTTAAATTAGGACTACCCTAATTTGTTCTTATGTACTTTATCTCAATACTTATTGCATTAATACATATTTTTAGATTTATTTCCTAATTTAGTGTCAAGAAATTACAGTACAGTTTACACCTGCCCATCCATAATGATAATGATAAGTAATGCCCAAAGTAACTCGTATGTTACCTAATCTGAGTGAACAATAATAATTTATGGGTTAAAGGCTACAACAAAACTTAGGTACAAGCACCAGAAACAAAGCTACTAAACCGAAATTTCGAGGTGAAACACATTAAATTCTACTTCCGCAAGTACCAGCAGATTTGGAGCTTATCCTCCAAAATGATCTCAATATACATACATGAGTATATCCCTAAATGATCCGTCCACGTCATCATCATGATGATCACCAAAAAGCATCTACTTGGGATACTCATGAATCGGAACTTGCTACTGTGATTCAAAATGAATAAGTGTAGTTTTGTAGATTTTGGGGGAGGGATGGTGCACCTTTCCCTAACTCTTTTCTTGTCATTTCAATTTCCAGTCATTTCACATTTACAGTTTAGGTGATAAAAAAAGTTTGAAGGGGAAGTTGTATTTGCAATACTTTCTTGTATACTAGCATTTCTTGCTATCCAAAAAGACTGCCTAATGGACATAGACATGAGGATAAACCCATCTCACGTTACAAATAGGATATTGATAGGTGCAACATCTACTTTCTTTTAATACTTTTTTCTTTCAGACAGGAAGAGTAAAAAGCAGAGAGGGAGAGACGGAAACGCCATCCTGTTTTGAATCCACCGCACACATGAGTGACTTTGCACACACACACATATCAAAACTAGTTTAGCACTGGTTCAACACAAAAAATGGAATAAAAAATAATAATTCGGAGTGATTGGTTCTTGTTCTGGGGAACAAACACCACCGGTGGGGTATAAGAGTGTACAAATAAGTAAGA
>JAHZNC010004586.1:0-17391 GCA_027744095.1 Zhuqinia jingwanae | reverse complement strand
AACCTTCCTTCGTTACCGCCACCACCACTACTTTATATACTCAGCCACTCCGAGAAATCGTGGTGCCTTTGATGAACATTGAAAGTTATATAACGTAGGTATACATATAGTATCGGTTTAATTCTTTGGAGAAACATAAATATAATATAGGTTTTGTATAAATTCTCATTTACCTACATACGCAGCACCACCAGCAGCAACGTTACAGTCTTGTGTTTTGTCGGTCTCCTGGAGATGCACGACAATGACAACGACAATTGAACTGATGACATGAATCAGAATCAGAGCAAATATGCATACAACAGAACCAAATAGATAGATAGGTGCATTGACTAAGATAGTAATATTAAACATATACTAGCAAATAACTATACAACAACCACCAAAACACACCGTCCTCAACGCATCACCACTACCACCACCACAAAAAGTTGTTAACAAACGAGTAGTAGAAAAAAAGACGAGGATACTATTATATACACATACAATATATATATATATATATATTATGTTTTTTCTGTGCTGGTAGTGTTGTTTGTATCAAAACTTGTTCATGCAGAGACAGAGAAAGGGAGAGAGGAAAAAAGGAGAAAAGGAGAAAAGAAAAATGAAAAAAAAAAACTATGAGAGGATACACATATAAAAAAAGCTCGTCATTCCATCAGACACTCTATCTTGCCGTTCCGAATCGTTAACTACTGCCCCGTCAGCCAAACCCTGTAGCAGGGAAACTACACAAAAATACAGAAAAAAATAGCTTGCAGTGATATAATATCTAAATGAATGCATGTATGAACAGTATGAATGTACATACTTGCACCACATTACAAAGCACACAAGTAATACAACAATTTATAAAGAAAAATGCAAAAAAAATACAATAAAATAACAAACTTTTTGATTTGACGAATATAAGGAGTAAAAGTAAGAGTGTGTGTGTGTGTGTGTGTGTGTGTGTGCTCGTCCTCTGTTGTTGACTTCTTCTCAATTCATTGACAACGTATAATCGTCAAAAAAGTAAATAAAAGAAGAAGAAGGGATCAACCAAAAAACAACATTATAACAACAATAACAACAACATTCATAAATACATTCAAGATGATGATGATGATGATGATGACTATTGACTATGATGTTAATACACTGATGACAGGAATCATTCTTACTTATTTTGCTCCCTGATTTTTTTTTAACTGTAACGACTCTCATCTTGGGAATCATCCGTTTTAACTCTCTCTCTCTCTCTCTCTCTCTCTTGGTAAAGTAATGGCTTTTTTCTTTCCACTACTTACTTACAGAGCATCCAAAGTTGATGTCATTATTATCCCTCGTGCTTAAAGTGCTTAATACTCGATTGCTCGTTTTTTTCCTCTTCCTTTACTTAACAAATCAGTTGTGAAACATCAGCACTATATAATAATGTACAATACGCACCATGTAAATACTACATATGTATACTTACATCAACACACACACACACACACACACCATTTCATTGTCATTCTTCTTCTTCTTCTCTTCATCCGTTTTTTTTATAAAAAAAAACTCACATTTCCATTTGCTTGTGTAGAGTTGACGACAAGGACATTGGATTTTATAAAGGAAAGGCGGCAAGTAAGCAAATCACCATTTTTTCCCTGTTCCTTTTTTTGAATATTGAAATTTCTCTTCAACTGATTCCGTCTTTCTCTTCTCCTTCTGCGCTCTTTGCTATTTGATTTGACTTGTGGATTCTTTCGTGAATNTCTTTCTCTTCTCCTTCTGCGCTCTTTGCTATTTGATTTGACTTGTGGATTCTTTCGTGAATGATTGAAAACAAGTCGTCTTCGTCGTCGTTCTTTTCACATTCATCTCATCTGCTGTTCACCCTTTCCAAGATTTTTATTTTTTATCAAAATGACTTTGAAAGATGCTAATGCACATCATGTAGAAGGGCTACACACAAACACACACCTTTACAATAATCTATCATCATTGTATACAGCATGTCTACATACAAGAAGAAGAAAAAAAATAAGAAATGCAAATGCATTAATATCATCACTACTACGCTTACAACAGACAAAAAATGTTTACTTGGAAAATGTGATTTTTTTCTCACCTTGTGAACGACATTAAAGCGTATGAATTTTATTTTTTTCGTTTTGCTTGATACACACATATAGCACCCAGCTACAAAAAGCACCAAAAAAAATTCTTCCTTTTATTTACACATATTTCATAGAAATCAAACTTTTATCCGAAAAAATAGACTTGTTTATGAGGGGAACAGGTTCCAGGTTTTTAAAAATCCAATTCATATTATTCAACACAACATTTTATCATTGTGGCATAAAAGCCGGTGGTTAGGTTATATGGTAAACAGCATCCAACATGGAAAATAAGGTACAAAATACGTAATAATGTGGAACATTGAACATATTTTGAATTGATGTTGCTCTCTCTCTCTCTCTCTCTCTCTCTCTCTGTTTGGAAATGTCTCTCATATAAAAACATACATTATATAACATGCAAATATTTTTATGTAGCCACAAAGCTTTGGAATTATGTAAAGCATCTATACATATATGCATGTATGATGCACACCATGTAAATGTGAGTAGCAGCAAAAGCTTGACTTAGGAAATGGGTATAAAAAAATGTCTCCTAAATACACGACACATACACACTCACATAGGCAGCAGCGACAAACACACATTCACACAGAGACACATCTCCGTCTGTGTGTTTTTTTTCCTGTTCTTTTCTTCCATCTATGTGCATTACCCACGTGAAAAGTCTCCCGTTTTTTTACTCTAATTCTTTTATTCGTCTATCTGGTCCTTAGCAAAGTGTAATCACAAGACTGTCACATTTATCCTAGTAAGAAGAAACTTATTAGGATTTCCATCTATTTCTCTCTCTCTCTCTTCTCTTCGTCGCCTTCTCTCTTTCCTGCTTTAGATACGGTTGAAAGCCACGATTCATTTACAGCCATGCATTTTGGCTCCTTAATGGATATTTTTATCATGAAACGGAAAGAGGACAGCTTTCGACAGAAAGAGAGAGAGAGAGAAAAAAAAAGTGAAAGAGAGAGAGAGAGAGAGAGAGAGTAAGACAGACAAAAACGAAAAAAATGTCTGATATGAAATGGGTTTATGCAGATATCAAAGTAATGTTGTATAATGTACATGTTTACTACGTACTTTACGAAGAAGTGGTAATAATAGCGTTTTCCAGCATGACATGATAAACATGTATATTTACAGCTTGTCCTTTCATTTTTTTTTTCAGGAAATCCTCACATACTTATGTTCCATATGATGATGATTGTGATGATCATGATGATGATATTACATACTACATGCAAGGCGGTGGTGGCTCGCGTTATGTTGTACGACGCGTAGGTATTATTGACTCAAGTCCTCATTTACAACAATGGCTTTGTGAGTTACGTTTAAACATAAAATGCAAATACGTGATTCTTTATAATATCAATGGAGAGAGAGAGAGAGAGAGAGAGAGAGAGAGAGAGAGAGTATATGTGTGTTGTGTATATGTTATTGTCATTTCGAAGCCAACTTTAATAATATGAACCAAAGCAGCAAAGTTCTGTGTGGTTTGTGCTTCTGCTGCTGCTTGCTTCTGCTGTTAGTGTGGTGGTGGTAGTAGTATGATGGTACGGAATATATGTGGTTGGATGATGACAAGGAGATAGAAATAATGGCTTTTACTTCTTCATTCTCAGAGATACAGATATGCTCTGTATTTCTCTCTCTCTCCAAAAAAGCCATGCACAACCATCCATGCAAACTCCTCTCATTCTTATTGTTATCCGGGAACAATATGTTAGTTCGTTGTATCCTGTCTACTTCTTAGAAGAAGCAAGAGAGAGAGAGAGAGGAAAAAAATAAGAAAAATGTACGAATATCTGAGGATCCTCTTTTTTCTAGCTTTTGCAAAAAAAAGAAAGAAAAATAGCAAGAATGAAAGAAATAAAAATATGTAAAAAGGATGATGGGGTGGCGGCAGTGGTAGTAGTGGTGGAGGAGGATATGGAATAAATAGAATATTATTATGTATTATTATTATTATTATGAGGATGAAGAGTGTTGGTGTGTGAACTGAAAGGTGTGAGAGTGTGAAGGAAAATGTGAGAATTTTTTTTTTGTGTATGCACATGTATTTTACCTCGTATCTAGTTTTTCCTTTTTAAATTGAATAGCTACGAGTGCCAGAGAGCTCGTGAAAAATATTTGTAAAAAAGGGAAAAAATGTGCAGAAAAAAAAAGAATAAAAATAAAAATTGTTTACAGAAACGGTGAAATATATAACGAATATGTAATACGTATCCGAGAAAAGAAAAATGACGCGGAAAAGAAAACAGAGAATGATGTGCATTTACTATTGTTAATGATGAGAGGAGATGAAGATGATAATGAAAATGAGAGGTCTGTTCAGGATCTTTCAAAAATGAATTTGACCTTCTTTTCTTATTGATGTAAAAGGAATTAGGATGAAATAAAAAGTTTTGAAGTTGAGTATCGAGAGAGAGAGAGAGAGAGAGAGAGAGAGAGAGAGAGAAAGAATAGAGTTACTTAATTAATTTGTTTTATAGTTTTTCCCCAGTTCTACATGTGAAGATGATATGATTACTGTTAGTGAGATCATGTGAAAGGAAATCATACCTACTTGCACGTGTGTATCCATTACGAGAGAAATTGAATCCAAGAAAAATTGGAGAGAAAAAAAATGTCAAGTCAAGGACTATATCTATCCATTCATCTGGCTCTCTCTCCCTCTCCGCTCTTATTTTTCTTATACAACAACACTCTATTTTTTAGCCTGGTCTAATAATAGATATTATGACTGATATTTCCGTAGTAGTACTACGAAATATCATGTCCGTCGCGGATGCTCAGCAGGTTAATAGTATTAGTAGAGGGAATTCAATGCACGATCCCATTATTCATCAAAATCCAGTTTAATAACCAGGAAGTCGTCCTCTCTACTTAGAACGAGTTGTCAGTCGTTCATGTAATTACAGAATGGATCCATTGTCCAACAACGACGTCAATGTCTACACAGAAGACTAGAAGAGGACATAATAATAATAAAAAAAGGGATAAGCTCAAGTAATATTCTGATTTTTTTATCATCATATGACAATAAATTAAGCTGTCCACGTGTATTATTATTATTGAGTAGAAAATATAAGAAGTCGTAATAATAATAATGTGATAGCCTTCATCTTCATCATAATTTTTTTTTGTATGCCTATGTGTATTTGTCAATTTTTTCTGCATACTATTTTCCTTTTTTTATGAAATACTAAAAAAAGCATTAAATTTTTTTACCTAGCTTTTTTTATTGTACCTGGTTGAAATGTGGAATGTGTTATGACGTTAAGCAGAGGATGATCCAACGTGTAAAGAAAGCTGATTTTCTTTTTCAAATAATGATGTGGTTTGTAAGTCAAGTCGTATTTATGTATATATTTTTAACGGTGCTAAAACTTTTCCTGAAGGTCCTTTCCTTCTTTTGACGTATTTGGCACAAGGTTATATTGATAAGTTGAAAATTACGCTGAAATATTTTTCCGCGTTTCACCTTCGTTTTTAAAATGAAAATATGTCAACTCAGGTATCTTTTTGTTCTTATGTGTCATATAAATTTATAAGTAGTTTATATAGTATATATAGTGGTTGTCGTATGGTTTTGAAGGATGTAGGTTTTTCCAAGAAAAAAAACAAATTTTCACAATTTCAAATCATCACACACACACAGAGTTTAAAAAATAAAATATTTTTTGAAGGAGACAGAATATAATGTATTATGCAGAGCATAGAGTACTTATGTAATTTTTGAAAGTCAACCGACACGTATTTATGGTCAAAACTAAACAAGTATAACAAGTCAAAGTTTGTGTGTGTGAGAGAGAGAGGGAGAGTATGAAACTCTAACTTTTGGTTTCATCGCAAAGTCCAAAAGGAAAAAAGGTGTGTGTAGGTAGTAGCATTTAAATGACGGTATTTTTCTTTTTTGTGGAGCAGAGTTTTGGTTGGGGGAACGAAACTACTGACACTTTTGTGTCTCATGAGTGAATAAAGTGACATGACAAGGAGAAGACACACACACAGCAGCAGAGAGAGAAAGAGAGAGAGAGAGATAGGATAAGATCCACGAAAAGCTGAAAATTTTGCCAGCATTATTTTTATTTTATTTTTTGGAAAAGTTTGAAAACTTGAAACAAGGTTTTTATGGCTCTAAAAGCGTATGCTTGTACCTGATAGTCAAAGTTTGACTAGACTGTCACTCCAATTGCTGATTAAACTTTCTACTTCATTCCTCCTCTGATTCTCTCTCTCTCTCCCTGTGTCTCTCCCTCCATCATCCCTCCATATACTACTCACGTGTGTGTGTAGTGAGTGCTGCTGCGTATACTGTATATGTGTCTGTCTACCTGCGGTGACGGTTCTAGTGTGTGTGCTACTAAAGTTGCCCATAGCTATCCATTTTGTTTTACTTCTATTTATCTTAATGTATTATTATGGGCACGACATCATCAGAAATGACAATGTTTTAGTAGTGATGGTGGTGGTGAAATAGTTGTAGTGTCTTTTGACTTAAGAACAGCAGCAAAGTGCAATATGGAAGTCAGAAACAACGCGTGTGTGTGTCTCTCTCTACTCTGGCATAAGTATGTCTCCTTTGTAGAAACTCTGCAGATGGGTGGACGCTTTACCTTCACACTCAAGTCAATCTCTCTCTCTCTCTCTCCCCCTCTCTCTCTTTCTCCAAACAATCTAAACATGCTTGCTTGCTGGTTATGCTCTTTGATGCTGTTTTGTTATCACTTTTGTTGCTGCGCATTTCAGCCACTGACAAGTTTGGTCTTATGACTTTTGTGAGCCGGCTAATTTTTTGAGAGTGTGTACAACAACAACAACAACATCAACAATGTCTAGAAAACAACACACTTTTTTACCACTTCAAAAGTCAGATTCATTGCGATAGTGTCCGTCTCTCAAATCCCGTCCACTGTAAAACAGTATCATCGTCATTCCCACATTTTGCGTTTTAATCAAAATACTGTGCCATACTTTTCATGATGAGATTTTAGAAGATGGCATGCCATTTCCCGGATTCAATATTTTGTACTCTGACATGCCAACAATAAATAATAATAATAATAATAACAAGCACAACAGCTATATAGCTTACAAGTTTTCAACTAGGTTGTCATGTGCTGAAGGGTTTTTGGTGTGGGTGCATGTAAAATTTTCCACAATTTGAATTTTAGTCACCTAAATACCCAACGAAAAACATAATGGACATAGGTACATGTGCATAGTAAACAGAGCATATATAATGGTGGTGGTGTCATTGTCATGACAGCAACAACTGAATTAGTATGTGTGTCATGAATCCAAACGGTGCTGTGCTGCTTTTTTGGACGACAGATAATGTCAAAACATAATATTATGTATCAACGTTCCAGCCACAACAGCCACACACACACACAGAGCCATTCATTTCTGATAATGATAATAGTGCAGACAGAAGAGAGACGTGTTACTTTACTCGTATGAAAAACACTTATTTTCTCCTGACTTGACTGCATCAAAAACGATAGCTTCAGTATTACTTTCGATAAAAACATTGTTTTCCTGTTTGTGTGGTGCTGGTGCTGGTACTTGCTACTAACCCTGGCCCGTCGTCTATCCATCCATCCAACATTTACGCATTTTGTATATTATATTATAACAGAGTAATGTATATAGTCAAGTGAAACGTACCAACCGCGCACCATCGCAGCAACAGCAGACAAGCGGACGTGAAATCAAACAAAACATGATGGCATCATCATCATCATCATCGTCACCATCATAAATTCTGAAAAGGAATATCTGAAAACAGCAAAAGTAAGTGAAGTTAAATTGACAGGCAGCTTTATTGAGCAGAAAGCTTAAATGCAACAAACCACAACATGGATTATGTATGCTTTACTTGTCACTTTACAAAAAAAAAATGTACACAATATTCAAACAACAACTGCATACATACACCAGCAAGTGCAGGAAGAAATTTCAACACAAAAACAACAACAATGCAAGTCACTCGTTTTCACCGGTGGTGTTGTTCTTGTTGTTGCTTCACAAAATTGAGAGATTTTACGTGCAAACTGTATCACTTTCCTCTTGTCTTGATGTGCAACCAAACCGTTCCAATGATCCACACAGAGAGGAATAAAACTGACTGGTTGACTCCTTTGACGTGAGTAAGTATGTATATGTGTGTTTGTGTGTGTGAAACAATCCAACATATTTTTTTTTGAGGATTTTCCCCAATTTCACACCATAAGTTTTTTCCTCGCAAAGAAATAAAATAAGAATACTATACAAACGTGCATGATCTGTTTTACAATTACCCTACCGCAATGATTTATTTCCCCTCTTCTCAACTTTCTTGAACTTTTCAATTTCAATTCCAATTTATTGCAGTGTTTTTTTACAGTTTGCCGGAGCCAGAATGATTAGAAAAATTGTGCACGCAAAGCAATATTAAAAATTAAAAGTTACTTCTTCTTCTTCTTATGATTATTATTATTATGGTTGTACTCAGAAAATTTATATTAAAATATTTCAACATATATTCTTTTTTTTTCATTTCGGTAGCGCGTTCCTCACTTACAAATTCTACTTGTTAGAGATACAATCCCACTTTTTTTTTATTCTGTGGAATCTTGTATTTAACAGAAAAAAAAATGATATCACTTTACTTGACGGTACAGATTACACCATTTGCATTATTTAACTACATACATGCGTAAAGCTAAATGGAAAGATAAATATGCGTACATACATGGTACAAATGCACGTTTTATTTTGACAGAGTTATCATCCAAAGTCACTGCAAGCCAATTCAATGTAAATAATAGGAGATCAAATTATAAGCAAGTTGAAATCTGAAATCTCTTCTTCTTCTTCTTTTACCTACATATATTGTCGTTGTGCCTGTGTGTCTGTGTGTGTGTGTGTTGTGCCGTGTTTGTTTGTAAGTATGCAAGACACGGTTGACAATAGCTTGGAATCTTGTATTTCAAGATAATACCTCCCGATAATAAAACTGCCTAACACTGATTTACAAAACTAAATTATCGTGACAAAATATATAAAGATATATACACTTGCTTACTTAATAGCCCTTTTTTTCTTCTCCCGTCCAGCAGCAAATCACTTTCGGGGCAAAACGAGAACATAATATCTTCCTAACTATCTGTACTACTACTACTACACGTATAAAACATATGCGCTCAGCAATAAAAAGACAAGAATGACTTGAGTGAGTGAGTGAGTGAAAAAAACCACCGCTGATATTATTATTACTGCTGCTGCTGGTGCTGGTGCTGCTTTGTGCTCTCATCTCATGAATTAGATGCTATTCATCAGTAATAAATTTCAAAACTCAAGGAATTATTGTGCACTTTAACGAGACAAGAAGAAGAAGAAGAAGAAGAAGAAGAAAAAACCGCCGATATACATAATATAATATATTATTTTCTTGTAGTAAACTGCATTATGTGTACAGGTGCATATGTATTTTGTAAACTTGGAAGATGGTAGTTATTATTATTATTACTATATTGTATTTTGGTGCTTGAATGTGTGCAATGTGCATTGTGGTCATAAAAAAGATAATGTGGGTAAGAAATCTCAACTAGTCAAATCAAGTCTCTTCTTCTGCTGCTGCTGCTGATGCAATTCAACATGTTAGAAAACAAGATGATATTTTTTTAATGAAAATAACATGGTTATGTAATCGAAGACAAGATGTACAACAAGTATATGTACATAAGCACACACACGATATTTAATACGGTCGTATATTTTTTTAAAGAAGAAAAAGGAAGAAAAAAAGTGAGTACAATGCCACTTGGATTACACAGTTATAAAAGTCAAAGCTGTTGAGAAGGATGCAGGATGCACAGAGCTAGTGATATAAATAAAATGTGTAATAATATTTCTATGTAAGTGGCGAGAGAAAAAAAGATGACTTTTCTTTGCTGCTGTTGTTGTTGATGATGATGATGATGATGATGAGAAAGATGTTCTTGGTGATCAAACAATGAGACGAGTTTTTTTATTTCCTTTAAGACTTAATCTTTCTGACTGGGTTACATGTACATACATAACTATTTGCTGTAGATTCATAACAATAATACATTACCACATGAGCATCTTGATACAAAGTGCACGCATGTAAAAAAAAAGTTTTAATAAATCTGATGGTGATAAGATCTCCTTCTTCTTCGTCTGCTGAAGAAGAAAAAGAAAACGAAGAAGAAGAGGAGTCTCACATTTTAAGTGAATAAGACACAAGGCGCAAAAGTAGAAATTCATCAATCACCAAAATAAAGATATCCGATTGCATACAAACATGCATATGCAACGCATAAAATAATCTTCCACGAAAAAAAAAGCTAAAGAAATGAGAGTAGAGTATACAAAGGAACAGCAGTAGTAAGGCAGTTAAAGGTCAAGATAAAAATGTTAAGTTGCTTTTTTTTGTGTGTGTGTGTTGCCGTTGCCTGATGATATGATGATGATTATTATTATTGTTGTGGTGTTGGTGGCAGCTGCAACATGTTCTTATCCTCTTTTTTAACTCATTCATTTGATTTCTTAATCATGAATCTTTGTTATGGAGTGCGAGTAATTTATTTCATTGTTGAAATCAACAAGAAGGAAAGAAGAAGAAGAAGACTTGAGCTAAATTAATGTGATGTTATATGTTTTATTGTTGTTGCTGATGGGCAACCAGTCAAGTTTTCTTGTTACAAAAGGTCTACACATAAATACACACACATTTGATAAATACTAATTTATTTTTATTATTTTTCCCAATGCACTTTTTTTCTCCTCTTCATATCCTGCTCAAGTGTTGAGAATATGTTACATAAAAACATGCCCCAGTTAGAATATCAATATACGAGGTATTCACCGTTTGACTCGCCTTGAAATACGAAAAAAAAATTGTTAAATTAGGTGGGTAGGTATTTAATATATCTTGTGCATTTTCATAAGTGCCTTCCTAGTTTTAATTTTAGGCCTTGCTACTACAATTGTTATATTTAAAAAAAAAAAGAAGAGAGAGCTCCTTGAGGATACGATGACACTTCAGAAAACTTTCGCTCTGATAAACCTATTGATAAAATATATTTAATTGAAAAGTTGCAAATAGAAGTGTATTTTTGTTCCCAAGTATATTTTTTTTTTTGCATTTTAGATCATAGTCATCATCATGACTTTCATAATAATGTCAATTGTGCAGCATTATGAATGCCGTTTTTTGTATCATGATGATGATGATGTTTATACATAACTTGAATAACTTATACGTCCCAGAAGTGTCAAATTCTCTCACCTTTCCTATCTACGTATAATAATATGCATCTACAATCAATTGTGTGTAGATGTGTACATTTTTTTTCTATTCAAGTGTCAAAAAGTATTTTGAAGCTGTTACTAATAAGTTCCACTTCAGTCATCTCTGAAAAATTCTTCTATATCTCACTCTCAGAATCTGGCAAAAAAATGTTCCGATTCGAATACTTTTTTTTATTAACTTGTTAGTAATAATTCGGGTACAAAATTTTAT
The DNA here is from genome assembly GCA_027744095.1 of Zhuqinia jingwanae. Taxonomy (NCBI): domain Eukaryota; kingdom Metazoa; phylum Arthropoda; class Collembola; order Entomobryomorpha; family Paronellidae; genus Zhuqinia; species Zhuqinia jingwanae. The sequence goes on along the minus strand of JAHZNC010004586.1, from coordinate 5,751 downwards.
TTCTTAGGAAAGAACATAAAAAAAAGTGTCGATTCTTACGATCATCCTCATCATCAGCACGACACTTATTATTGTCTATGCTCTTTTATGTATCTGCTCGTTTCATATTCGCACAAAACTTGTAAATACGTACCTACGAGAGACGATGTGATGATGTGTAGTATATGCTTTGAAATGAATATTTCTACTACACACCTTCCAGTTTGTAGTATAAATATTCATGTGAATGTGAGCAAAGCATAATAATAAATAGCAGGAGAGAAAAAAGAGAGAAGGAAAATAGTGAGCGAGGAAAGAGATGAGCGGAAGAGACACGCATACTTTTCCTTTATTCCGGTTGACTGCCCAGTTACCCCACCCGTCATAACCTTTATATATAAATACCTATATTTTTTTTCACACATGTGACTCTTCTCAATTCAATGCTAGAATACCTCTCATCTTTTTTCCATTACACATTATTTCATGGCTGATGCTGCCGCTGCTGCCCCGATATGTGATACTCATCCCTCTTTCTCTGCAAAAGATATGATATGGTGATGAGAGGAGCATCATGATCATGATGATCATGATGACGAAGAAGATATCCATAAAACTCCTGAAAACCCACCCACAACGGAGCAGGAGAGGAATTTGTCAGGGAGTGAGTAGCACACAAGTACCTAAACATGTATAATATACAATACACAAACCCAAGTTATATATTTTTTTTCTAAGGGGAAAAAAATCGTCGTCATCATCATCATCATTGCATTAGCAGCGACATTGATGAAAGTACAATATTAACATGCCGTGATTGGTGACAAGAGCACTTGATAAATATATACTGTGTTGTTGTGTGTGTGATCATGATCATTGTCAATGATGTTAGTGGGGGAATAATAATGGATAATAATGAAAAGGGATATTGAATTATGAATATTAAGGCAATACACATCCAACCATACACACATAAATACATGCATAATAAACAAGAGCTATAAACATCAAATTTTCATGAACTTATTCACTTATCAATAAACTTCAGTCTTTTGGGATTGTCACATCATAAACTCAACTGCTATCACTTCTGCTGCTGCTACTACTGTTGTTGTTGGTATGTTTATTTCTCACAGTGCCCCATGCAGTCTCATTCTCACCATCGTATCATCATTATCACTCTGCTCTCTGCAATACTCTCTCACGCCACGAAATATTGAATGAATATAATTTGAAAAGTAAATATCTGTCTCTGTGGATATCTCTGTGTAATGGCTTTAAAACGAACCCCCACCACTTGCGACCACATGACTGTATAAAGAGACCATAATATTTATACAGAGAGACCCATATGAGAACATGATCTTGTTCAAATCATCATCTTCACCCGCACCATCACTTGCAGTTTTGAACCATGTACGGTGGCGGATAAGGTGGTATATAGTATGGTGATGGCGGTGGAAAGGTCACTGAAAGAAAACAGAGAAGTTGATTAAAATGGAAATCGAATGCGAAAATCATTTCGCTCCCCTCCATTTCACGTGTAATTGTAAGTATAAAAACCTCTCGCCTCCCTTTTCCTCTCACCCAACAAAATATTTTTTGGGTACAACTCCTTTCCATGATCTAGCCACACAGATATTATACTTGTCAGCAAACATGAGTCAGAAAAGAGAGAGAGAAAGTTGGGAAAACAAGATTGCAAGTGTGTGAAGCTGAGGAAGAGTAAAGCGTTGAAAAAAAACTCGGTTGTTTCCTTGAACCAAGTAATATTTTATTATATATATATGAGATGTTCTCAACATGGAGGGAAAAAAACTTTTTTTTAGAAGAGGAAGAAGAAGAAGAACAAAAAGTGTGGTTATATAGTATGTGCGGTATGGCATCTACTGAAAAATAACAAAAGTGGCAATAAGCAATATAAGTATCTCCGCTACTGAGCAAAAAAAACACTATTATTATATGCTTATACGGCAAAATATATACTCATATGGGTACATATTTATATATCCCTTATAGGAAATATGTATTGTGTTCACCGTAAACTATAAAATTTTCTCTAGATTCACACACAATAGTTTATTTTTTTCTTGAGCTTGGGTGTGTGTGTTATGTGATGGTGATGGTGTTGTTGTTGATGTTGTTCTTCTCTCTTCATCCAACCACACATACTACTAACCCATGCCCTCCTCTTACTCTTCGTCTATTACCACCACCACCACCAGCAGCAGCAAAAAAAAACCATGACTGGTTTACTGGTTCTTCTTCGATGCGATGTTGTTGTTGTTGTTTTTGCAGCTATTACTATACTACTACTGCTGTGATGCTTATGCCGTTGTTGGTAGAATGAATTGTGCCAATTGGATTTGAATAATCAAATTTCTCATCTTGCTTGGAATGAATAAAGCCACTGTTTTTCCGAGAACACTCAATAAATTTGGTTGGGAGCGAAAAGACGAGCCATTATGCTTCCTGTTTCATTATACAACCGAAAATGTGTATAAGCTTTTCTTTCACTCTCTCTCTCTCTCCCTTTCATGACTTCTCCCTGTCTTTTTTTTCTCTCCATTTTCTCGTTTGAATTGAACAGAAGATCACAAACAAAATTCTTTCTCTCTCTCTTGCTGTGTGAATATGCCTACCTAGTCACCATTTTATTATCGGAACAATAATACACACTCGTACTCTTCCACCCGCCGGTAATTCTCCTCGGGTGCAACGTGATACACTGCAATAATAGCACACGCTCTCCATAGTTTCTCTGATTGCTTGAGCATATCCCATATACCCTCTCTCTCTCTCTCTCTCTCTTTCTCTCTCCTCTCCTCTCCTCCAATGAAAACCATTTTAAAAGAGGTGAAATATTTTTCATACGAAAAATACATAAAAACAACCAATAATAATTCCATGCAACAACTTCCGCCGACTCCACTTTCATTTTCAGAGTATTGTCGTCATTCTAAGCTTTAATATATATATATACATTTTAAAAGCTTATTTTTCTTGTGCCGTTAGTCTATCTATACATTTTACTACTTTACTCGTCTTCCCGCCGTACAATTCAAATGAAAATATGTATTCCAAACTTGACTACTGTGGATCATGATGATTGCGATGATATAAATTGGCGAGAGAGAGAGAGCTCAGAGGCAAGGTGAGTTCAGTTAATGTGTTTTCTGGTTTTTGTTCAAAATTAATGGTAAAATGAAAATATATACTACTCAAACCTCACGTGTGCATTCATGAGCATCACTTTTTAAAATGCTCCCCCAAAGAGTTGCAGTTTTGTCTTGTGTGTGGTTATTATGAGTGTGCACATATTTTGGTAAGTGCAGTGTGCTTGGGAGCAAAATAAAAAGAGTAACTACTGTGTAGAGGCATCGTGAGCACAAAATGCAAATTCTCCTATCTCTTGCATTATGCAAAGTAGTAGATAGGAAAAAGCAATCATCGGTATTTCTGGCCATGCTGAAGCGATAAGCTCGGCAACAGAAGACAAGGAAAGAAGGAAGAGAAGGAAATGAGAAGTGCACATCTTTTTACATTTCCATTCCTCACTATCACTTAAATAAAAAGAGTAACTACTGTTCTCCCACCACCACCACCGCCACTTTGTTGAATATTTTAAAACAGCCATAATTTAACTGTTCATTTTCTCCTCTCCATTTCATCAGGTTACTTTTGCAAGTGTATATACGTTACTGTACTTTTGTTGTAGACACTGGTGTGTGCTACGTATGATATTATAATTTCCTGGAAGCTTCTAAACAGATGAAAATTCTGCCTAGGTAAAATCCCTCTCTTGAGATACCCCTCAAATATCACTACATATTACATACAATTTTTTTTAGCCTTCACTTCAATTAATTATTGCCAAATCTCAATTGATAAAATTAAACTTTTTTTCTTCTGCCTGCTATACTTTATTATCTAAAGCGACATTTCGAAATAAACTCTTATTTTTCCCCAAAACGTAAGCAGCGTAAAAAGTATCTACATGTCTGGAGGTCCGGATTTTTTTAATTTAAAAATATTTTAAGCAAAAAAAGGAATTTCGTTTAAAAAAATATACAATTATTTCCACCAATTTTGTAAAATATTCCAAAAATATAAAATTGGAAATTTCCCAACGAAATATTATTATAGCAAAGCCAACAAACATTGTTCCCAAAATATTAACTTTAATAATTACATTTCCACAAAAACTCATCATAAATGTCAAGATATTGTGGATTACGATTAACATTTAGATTTTGTTTCAAAATGGAATATATTGTACACAACCAGGACGACGAAAATTCGTCCAAAAATAAACTCGTTGAGGCCATGTTGTTGAAAAGCCAGCTTGTAGAGAAAACACAAATGAAAATTGTATTTTTATTACTTTCTGTAAAGAGAGAGAGAGGGAGAGAGAGAGATCAGCTACGTTGATATGTAGTTAGTTGTAACATATTAAATAAATCAATACTCAATCACAAATTCACGTGAGTTGTGTACGTTAACATATTTTTTTCCTTTACTTTTCAACCAAACCAACAACAACAACCCTACACGTGTCTACCTACCAATATTATTGCATTCGGCGTTGCATATTATGTATATTTTGTATGTACATAAAAATAATTTTGTATAAAGTTACCTCTTTAGTCGAATGCAATTCATAATCATGCAGAGTAACACGCATCCATAGTCAGGCATGTACGACCATAATAATAATATGCATTTGAGATAGCTGTTGCCATTCTGATCATCATAACATAACCAGGCATTTCATTTAATAATATTTTCCATTTTTTTTCTTGAGAGGAACTCTTCCACCAGGTGAGTAGTTCAACTTTTCCTCCTCGTTCTATTATTATTGCCTTGAACTTTTTTTTTAGCCGTGTCCTTGCTGATGGTCTTGTTCTTACACACACACATTCCCTCTTTTTCTTTCCTTCTTTTACTTTTTTTCTTTCTCGACATTTCACTCAAGTGAAACCCCCACACAACTCGTCAAATTTGAAACCTTCCGGAATACAAATGGTTCAATTTATACATGAGGAAAAGGAAAGTGAGGAAGAAGAGAAGAAGAAGAAAAAAATCCTCAGAGATATCATTTGTATTATGTAATGCATAAAAATTTTCTACACATATGCCAACCCAAAATGCAAGTGCTATTCATTCACATACACAAGTAATCTTACTACCACCACCACCTCCACCATCACAACTGCTTACTTTACTCACCAGTTGAGTTGCAAGAGAAAAGAGGGAACTAAGAAGCGAAGAAGGAACACAAACACAACATGAGTTCTTATTGCATTGTGTATATGTGTTATATACATACATACATACATACGTACACATATTTTAAGCATGATAGTATCCGGTTAGTGTCAAGAAAATATATGTGCAAATGCAAAGTATTTTTTCCAACATTTCCTTTTTGGCCTGAAAAAAAAAATTAAGCTGGAGAAGACGAAACACATAACAGCAGCAGTAGCAGCAGAAGAAGAAGAAACATTATTTGTTTGTTTGTCCGCAGAGTTTTGTTGTTGTTGCTGCTGTTGCTCTCAGATGTTACGTTTTGCTGCTGCTGCTGTTGTTGTTGTTGCTTTACATAAATAGGCAGAAAGAGAGTTTTGAAATGAAAACGCGATACATTTTCTAAAACCATATCCGGCCTCTCTCTGTTTTTATGTACAATTTAGCCTTAAATATACATAATATTACCCTCAAGAACAAATACAAATGTGCCAGTAATCCATTATAAGAAAATAATAAAAAAAG
>JAHZNC010004585.1:0-11941 GCA_027744095.1 Zhuqinia jingwanae | reverse complement strand
TAGTTTAGCATAAGCAATCCAAGTGTTGCCCTATTCAAGCTAATATACTGACGACGAGCTCAACTTTTCTGTACTACTAAATACTCTCATTTTTTTGTGGTGGTACATTTTTGTTATATAACCAAACCCAAGCCTCTGCCATTTTGTGAAACTTGTATCAATATACCTATTTGGCATTTTTAGGAGCTACTACATTAAGCTATCCTGCTGGAGTGATGTTAGTGTGATCAGTGTTCACACCACTCGGCTAAGAATGGAGATTTATGGAAAACAAGTTGGTTTATTCCTCTTCATTCTACATAATGTACAAAAATTACTTTTTAATCTTGTACGGGATATATTTAAAATTAGACGTGCGTTGAAAAGAAGTCCTGCTGATATTATGACATTTAAAACCAAAACAGGGTAGCGTACTCTGGAACACATGTTTTGTTCCGGGACAAGTGTAAATGCTTGATAAGCCACGAAGTAAAGTGGAAACAAAGACAGAGTTTGACAGTAGCAACTTTATAATTTAGGCATGTATAACTTTTCCTATTATTTTATGTTCACGGTTGTTTTTAAATGAAAAATGTGAATATCAATCCCAACTTTAATAGCTTTAAAATATTAACGGTTTTTTCTAGCAGTTTTTAAAACATACAAGTGAAACCCGGTTACTTTTCCACTTAAAAAGAAATATACCTGCAGTATTTCAATTGTAACTAACGTCTTTGTTACTAAATCTACCTATTATATTCGTGTGAAAAGAAAAGTCACACATTTTCGTGAAATTATCAAACATTTAATTTTGTACTGTTTGATTTCTAGGCAACTTCATTTTTTCAAACCGTACCTTGAGGAAATGAGAATGTTTGCACCAGCAATAGTACTACACCCACATCAAAAAACAGAAATAATTATCTTGATGTTAACGATGCATTAAATTACTCCGTCGTTTACTGGTAAGTCAAAGCAAATGAATGTTTGATTTCATAAATTTGACTTTAATCTATCAATATGTGATAACTACTACAAATTAATTTTTTTTCAGATTGGCAAACAGAAACCACCTGCTCTAATTCCATAGATGCACTTTAACATTGACACCTTGTGTTTTCACACAGGAAGCATAATATTGTTATATTGTAGCCACTTTGATAATTTCTGTACTTACGGCACAAAAATATTAAATTGAATTCTTTATACTTACACTAGATTTTAAGTAAAATGACATTTTGAACACAGTGACATTGTGATAGAGGTAAGTTGTAGATAAATTTATAGATTTATGAACATACCCTTTGTGCTCATTTACTCACGCTAAACGATGCAGTTAAAAAATTCTAGCAAAATATTGTTTTGGAGCTTCAGCAAATGCAGCTAAAATATGCAAAGTAAGGAGAACTTATAACTCATAACATAACATATTGGCTGGTTAGTTGTAGGTAGTTAAATTGTTGCAAAAACAGACTGTTGTCGGGTTTCAAAACTATCTGTAGTTCAATATAATATTATTGCTCGTATAAGTTTATCACAAGATTTAGAAGTGGTAGTGGTATAAAGATCAATAAATTAGATGGATTGTTATGCAGCAGTAGGATTTGCAACAATCAAGCTATTTTATTTTGAACGAGTTATAATTGTGAGTTTCCGTTTTCTGAACATGTGAATTGTTTGTTTCTCAGTAAATTTTTTGAAAAGCTAGTAAGCGAGCCCATTTTGTTGTTGTAAAGTTTGTAAAAAAATTATCAGAAAAATTGTATAGATGTAATATGATCCCGCCCCAGTAGACCGTTACATACTTTAAAGATGACCCCATCAGCATTTAATTTAAAGCTTATTCTTCAACAACAAGCTGACGGATATTGCAAAATATATGCCTAGTTAAAATATACCTATCCACGAAAAAACACGTAAATTTTGGCTGCTGCATGCCAAAATTGCAAGTACGTACATAGCGCATATCAACTAAACCCCATAATTCCACACATGAATGCTAGTGAGCTAGTGTACTTGTATGGTATGCAAGTTGGGAGAAAGAAACGCTTGCTGCTTCTCACACAACACAACACATAAGTTCCCACGATATAAGGTTTTGCTGCAAGCAGAGCAGCAAACCTTATATCGTGGGAACTTTTCTGAACAGAACGACTGAAAATCTCACGTTGCCCTCACAAAATACTATCCACAAAGCAATACACATGTGAAATGCATGCACAACCAAGAATCCCGAGATATTCATTATATGAAACCTAAAATTTTATGCCTCAACTTTTTGCACGGAAAACTTATAATAGCTTGCCCAACTACTGCATGTATTTTTAATTAATGGCCGTGCAAACAACATTTTAAAACTCTGGTAGAACATCTGGAATATTTTTGTTTTGCGTTCTAAAAAACCCAAAATGACCACCAGTTAAGGAAAGGAGGAAAATATTCTTGCCGTATAAGGAAAAGAACTCAGTTTTTAATAAATTTGTGGTTTAAGCAAAATAAAATGCCAATAAATAAGCCGTCTGTTATCAGTCGATTGGTAGCAGGATGTCATTTCTCAATAATTCGTTCGCTTTTACTGCAGCTTTTATTTTTATTCAAGGTCTTTGCACATTATTTTGTGGTTACACGTCAATCCAGTTGTCCTTAAATCTGTATCCAATCCACGCAGCACCTTTTATTGTAATATGTATTTAAAGAGTCCGCCGGCACTTGAGTTTAGGGATATAATTAATGTTACGGTAAACGGGCAGAAGACGGGCAACCTTTCCCGGGAAACCTTTACCGGGAAACCTTTACCGGGCAACTTTTCCCGGGAAACCTTTACCGGGCTGATCCTTTCCCGGGATGGACACTTCCCGGGATGTGATACTTTCCGGGATGATATTTCCCGGGTGGACATTTCCCGGGGTAATCATATGCCGGGAGAGTCTTTTACCGGGGTTTCGACTATGCTTGAAAAGAATCCCAATTTGACTTTCAATCAGATTTACAATGCCATGACCCAGAATACTGTGACCAGGGGTTTGAATACGAGTACGTCTGCAACATGCGGTGGAAGATCTGCTGGGTTGTTCCCTAACAATGCATTTGGATATGGTCGCATTGACGCTGTCAATTGTCTTAACGCTATCCAAGCTGCTTAAAAGTAAGTTACTTAAAAAAAATTATGTTCGATAAAAAAAGCAACGTCGACTTGTTTAAAAATAACTGTTTTATTCAAGTTATGAATTTATTGATCAATAAAGCACCCATAAAGAACCTCATGAATTAATTATAAATCATAATATCATGTTGAGTACCGAGTGAGTGATTGCCGGAAACAACTCTTGCTTTTCTTACGGATGAAGTCTATCTAATACGAAAATTTATGCCTGGAGGTGATTTTTAAAGTTGTAAGATATGCTGCTCAATAAGACCTTTCGAATGATATGTCATATGTCACTATATATCATTGACGAAAATAAAATATTCAGGCACCTGTAGACAAGCGCCTGCAAGGGGCGTAGACAGCAACATCAGATAATATTGGCTAGCTATAGGCTAATGTTGAAAAAAATTAATCTTACTTCGTAACTCCCCTAAGGGATGAGAGCGGGGCTGAAAATCAATTGGCTTTGAGACTGAGACCTCTAAAGTTTTCGTGCGAACACAAACACACACAGACAACCGTGTATAAAGCATTACTACGCTGTTGCACAGCTACGTATTAAATCTGTAAGACATGTATGTATATGTGTATCTGATAGTGAATCGAATGTCACTTGCCATTGGTTAAAGGTAAAAAATGTTTCTCCATAACAGCCCCAGGGAATGAGATTGCAGGCTGAAAATCAATAGGGTTCTGAATTATAACATAGGATATCTGCGTACTAAAATATGAATACATTTGAGGTAACCGTTCTGAATATATCGTGCTATCAGATGGACTGACTGACGTACAGACAACCTTTCCAATCTCAATAATATAGCTGATTTCACCAGCCACGAAAAATGTAGTTAGAATAGCGGCTCGTGGAGACAAGCCCATAAATATTACTTGAAGATTTTATCTGCCTTCAAAACAAAAATCAATTTTTGTTTTCGAAGGTTCATAAAAGCGTATCTATGCATACATTCACATTGTCGATACTTTATTTTTCTACAAAATCCTGTGTACATACTTTTTTACAACGTTACAATGATTGTTTTTCACAAACAGGCGACAACTATTCGGATAAGCTAAAAACTCATTATATGTACAAGGATTTTTTCTACCAAATGTGAATATTAAATGATAATTGGGAAACAAATTAGAAAAAGCAATTATATCGAAAACAAGTCAGCTTCTAAAATATTTTGTCAAACAAATTCGCTTGGGTAGCCCTTATACTAAATTTAGAAAACGAAGCTACGACACAAATCTACTTCTAACTTTTGAGAACGCACGGTTAAACTCCCCCATTCTTAACTCTGTAAGTTAGTGTATTTCAAAATACTTGGAATCCGACAGGTTTTCAAGCTCAGAAGATCCAGATAATACCTTTCTGTAAAATTCCTAACCAGTAACCCTATTTTGTCGTGTTTTGTATATCTCTGAGATTGATTCCAGTGTGCTAATTATTGCAACAAAAATTTTGTCTGATTTTAAAGCGCAAAGTAAGAATTTTGGTTCAGCAGTTGTCATAATCCACACGCGTTTGAACGTAGGCGTAAGCCAAGTAGTAACTACAATTCGACATCACACTCACATTTCCTCAGCCAAATATTCAAGAAACAATGAAACCATAAAAGATTCCTTTGCATTCCTCTGTAAATTTTCTACATACTACGTTCCAGATAATTCGTTGTACTTTATTACTGGATATTTAACTGAAGACATCACAAAAAATCAATCGTGGAATACATGTTATTTTGACCTAGCAACAGTGCCGAGCTCAGTTCTCATTTAAAGTTGATTTGTGTTTGACCATGGAATTGTTTTTTTAAGCCGTCGAAGTGAAATTAATTAGTTTTCTTGTGGTACACACTAATACTTGCATGCGATGAGAGGAAACTCGTCGCTGAGCTATCTATTACAGAGGCGCGTGTAGACAAGCCCACAAATATTTTTTTGAAGATTATATCTTCCTTCAAATCAAAAAATAATTAGTTTTTGAAAACTATCACGGAAAAAAATATTATTCTGTGGATCCTAATTATCGGATTTAAAAAATCTTTTAAATTGGGTAGAATAGCGACTTTTAAAATTCAAAATATGCCGAGATGTTTAAGCGCTGCTCATGCAAAGTGTTTATCTTGAAGTCATATCAATAAGTAGTAAAAAGTTATGATATATTTCCCTTTCCCTTAGTTAACAAGTTCCCTGTTGTTCAAAAATGGGTAAGGTATTAGTTCTGGCAAACATGTTTCCCCTGAGGTTATATTTTACGCTGAGTATAATTGCGCATTCAGCAGCACACATTATTTCAAGTCCTCGTGTGACCGATTGGGGCAACTGGTCGCCTTTCGAAGCTTGCTCACACGGATTTGTAGTAATAGGAATGGCTTTAAAATTTGAGCAAATTTATCCTCAAGTTGACAACACAGCACTCAATGGCATAACACTTTATTGTGGCAACCCTTAAACTCGTCTTATAGCATCAAGGATAAAAAGTGGGGAAGGCCATCAAGGAGACTGGAGTGACACCAAGATCTGTCCCAAAGGAAAATACGTTGTTGGATTCCAGCTAAAGTCAGAGCCAGAAGGGGGATATCATGTAGACGACACAGCAGCAAACAGTTTGCGCTTGTTTTGTAGCAATCTTGGAAACACAACTGTAGTAGTTCTGGAGGAAGAATATGAAAATACAAAAGGAACTTGGACTGATAAACAGATTTGTACCAGAGGAACGGCTGTTTGTGCCTTACGAACCCAAGTGGAACCGGACCAGAGCAGTGGGGACGACACTGAGCTAAACAACGTCGACATGAAGTGTTGTAAATTTGATGAAAACAAATCCCAAGATAGCATAATATTCCATGATAGCTACTCGCCTCAATACGACATATTTGTTGCCAATTTAAATCAGTATTTGGGCTATTTCTCTCCTTGTCTTGTCCAACTTGTCAATTACAGAGGAATTGACTTTGGTCCTTTAATCATACCGGTTGTCACAACATACTATGTTGCCACTCTTTCTGACGCCCATTCTACGCATATTGCTGTGGAAAGAAAATATGGAGAAAAAAGGACAGAATACTTAACTCACAATACTACTCACTCTGAATCAGTGTTGAGGGATTGCACTACGCACTTTTCGTTGATCAACAAACGGCTGGAATGCACAGCACAGGTGTACATGTTTCCACCTTCTTCGTCATCAAATGACAGGGATGCCAACCTTTTATTTGCACCGGCAGGAAAGCTTGCAATTCCTGAACACTATATCAATTTTGGGCTGCATCACGCGGATTACGATCCCCGCTCTACATTCTACTTTCAAAGAAATCCACATCACACATACCTAATTTATCTCACTCGTTTGAAAGAAAGTGTTATTGCGCAATCCACTTGGGTGGCTTCATTTTCTCAGTTGCTTAATCAACTTTCGTTTAAACAATATCGATTTCACGCAGATCTTCTTGTCTTTCCTACGGATTCTACTGCAAACCCAAACATTTTACAAACTCGTTCTAAATCTTCAGTGGATGTACACAAGGTGAAAATACAACGCACAGTCCAATACATAAATCCTTTATGTTCACTTTCACTTTCGTGTCGGCTTGTCCCAGTGGGAATACATGTGGGTCAGTTTTGGAACTACGCATGGCTGTTTCGCACATTAAAGGCCCTGAAACAGGAGCCTGCTGTTTGGTTGATGCGTGCCCGAACTTTTCCGGAATTGGGAGCGTTGAATAAAACAGGAAATCGCAATTTTAGCGTACACTTGGGACACAAACTCCATTTTCCAGTTGATGAATTGGGCATGGATGATTTGGAAGAAGAAGAATTTGCCAATGCGTACATGCTTCAGGAACTCTTAGGTGCAGTATTACACGGTTCCTCATACCATATTTTTCTGTCATACGACAAACTATCTCCCTTGTCATCCTCCATTGGACTAGACAATGTCGTAAAAAATTCAGCCTTAAACTTACCTAATTTTTCACTGATTGACAGTGCCATAGGAGCCCTCCATGATATGGTCTTGCGCAATTATGACCAAACATTCATATTTATCACATGTTTTAAACGGAGCTCAGGGGTAATAGCCTTCGATCTTTTTTACAAAGCTTTTGAAAACGAAGTGTGGATAGTAATTTTTGTCACATTTTTCTATCTGACGATCATGATGAGCCATTTGGAAGGTTTACGAAATTCACTGGGTGACCTAGTTGGAGACTATTATGTACTCTCAATGATATCCAGCGTTTTACTTGAACAATCCACAAACATACTCAACCTGAGGGCACGAAAGCAACACCGTATTTGGACATGCTGGGTAATGGCACCATTGGTGCTGGTAGGAATCATCCTCAGCAATGCGTACAAGGGAGAAAACTTGAACAAGCTACTGTTACCCGTTAGTTTTATTCCGTTTAAAACTCTGGACGAGTTAATTCAAAATAAGTTCACAATTTACGACTATTCTGAATTTAGTGTGAGGCATGCTAGTGAAGTCGCATCTCCTCCAATGTTAAGTGTTTTCCAAGAGAAAAATCTTTTTGACGGATTAATCACTTTGAGTGACCCTTCAAAGAAAATTTCGAATCTTCAACAATTGGGCAAATGTAACAAAAAACTTGCGCTATTAACTCCTTCTGGGTGGATAAATTTTTTAAAATCCGAACTTCATCATCGATCGCCCGGCATTAATATGGAGGATGTGAGTGTGGGTGAGGACAGGCTTGAAGGACTTCGGAAGGGATGGGTCATCAAAAACAATGTGGGCAGTCATGTACCTCAACGGTTTAGACAGTTGGAAGAGTCAGGAATTTCAGCTAAATGGATTGAGATGAGAAAGCGGAAACAATTGTTGAATAAATCGCCAGCTGATAACGTTGACCCTTTCAAGCCATATGTAGCAAAGGGAAATTAATGCCGTAAACCTGGGTCAAGGGGTCGTAAGCACCCCTTTAACGGGTAACATTGTATCACTTTTTGCTCTACTTGTTGGCGGATGTGCCATTGGTCTGGTTTTATTTCTTATAGAGATTTATGATCAAATTAAGAAAGGATTCATCAAGACAAAACGTTTATTGATCAAAACGGCTGGTTGGATTTGGAATTTGTTAAAAGTTGCGGTTTCTTCTTACAAACTAACGTTTAAAAAATTTTGGTTGCTTATAAGAAATCGTATGAGTTGCTAAGCATAAATTAACTGTGCACATATTTTCTGGTATCTTTAAATTCAATAAAGTTAATTGATGCTCATCCAGCATTAAGATTACAATGCTCCAGTTTTTGCAGTTTTCCAGCGTTCACGTTATCAAAGCTATCAAAAACAGTAGCCAAAATTTGGACTGTGTATATTCTGGAAAAACGAGGGTAAATATTTGGAGGGCGGTTTAGAGTGGTTGGCGAAAAAAAAAGAATGACGCACGTACAATTGTTTTCAAGTTGACGAAATTATAGCTACAATAGGTCATTAATACACATGTACGCAATACTATTATTCTGTAAATATAATACCGATAATAGACAAGTATAATAATGCCAGTTTCATTCGGAAGCCAGTAACTATCGAGAGCACCATCATTATGATGTCAATAAATATAAACTATCGTGTAAGAAATCAAAGCAATTCACAAATAAAATTGATCTAAAATAGGAATATTTGGTCCCCAAGCTGTTACTCAATGATGAACCCCAAGAGATTTGGTACACAAAATATTTGTGTCGGTTTATTTAATCTCACAGGTTTTTGTCAGATGGGCAAGTAATGTAAATAAAGCTTCGAAGAGGAAGATTGTAAATATTTTTAGGGGAACCATTGTTGTGCTTAGTGACAATTATTTTTAATAGGTGCATGTGTGATGTTGTGGGAGCAAGTAAAACTTTTTCCAGTTTGCGGAATGAAATAATGAAGAGGAAATTGCTCAACGTGCTAATCGTGGGAACGGAACACTGGATTGTTGTACACTTTTACTGGCAACGAAGCTGGCGTGACATTCCTTGTACATTTGATCGTGGTGGCATTGGTACATTCCAGTGGAAAGTGCTAGTCTTCATAACAGTCATAGTATCCTATTTAGCTCCCTTTTGTGGAGGTGTGTATCCCGATGGTGATTCAATTTCTTCCTCAGGACACCCCAGCAACCATTTACACAATGGAAACTCACAACAGAATTCCGACTCTAGTCAGTCTTCGGGAATAGGGGCGGAAGGGATGAGCCATCCTGTCGTACTCGGGGCTGTGATGCACCTCTTCTCCCGGTACGGGTATTTAAGTATGACCATTCGAGTAGGGCCACGCAATGACACTCAAAATTGGATCTTCCGGGAGCCGTCCAAGGAAATCCTTGAGCCGTCCACATATCGTGTCGAGCAGCAGAAGCAAACATTCCTCACCCAGGACAACAATCTGCCTCTCCACAATGAGTTTCATATTGACCTATGCGAGGATCTTCAACAGTTGCTGCATGCCTACTTTAGGCGCTTTGTTATCGAGGGACTGGACCGTCCTTGGCATGCCTTCGCCGGAGGATGGCTCCCCCACAATCTGGCCAAGCACTTTGGGATAGACACCCCCTTCGTCAATGGGAACTACAGCTACATGCTCGTTAGGGTGCTCACGGTGGGGCAGTCGGTACGCATTGACACCTTTCAGAACTTGACCGTCCGCCCCAACTACAGGGACAGTGTCCATTCTTTCCGTGTCAATGACTACACCTCCGCATTCAAGTTTTTTAATGACGTCGGCACTCACTACATCAGTTCAGTTCTGACTGGGAATTCCGTCTACCAGGTAAACGGAAATCGCTCAAAAATACACAATTACACACCTTATGTATCCACTCTTAATAACTGTTTTGTTCTTTCCGTTTGTTTGCGTGATTGTTATGCCTGTTAGTGCGTTATCTATCACTGCCATCCTGTTGCCAATGCCAACTCATAATAAAGAAATACCGTGCAATCATAAACCTAATTAATGTAATGTAAATAAGTTTACTATTCAAAGCCGCCAGGAAAATTGATACGTCAATATTATTATTAAATTAGAAACTGGACATGTTCACATGGGAATTGGTACAAGCTGATATTAAAATAATAATAAAAAAGAAAATTAATTAATTGTTATGATTTATTCATTTTGTGTGCCCATCAGGTATTCGTGTACGACGCTCATGGATTCGAGGCAATGAAGCGAAGGTTAAGCGAGTCTGGTGGGATTGGGTCCAGCTACATGACCCAACTGCCTTACCTGCTCCCCCTGTGGGTCAAGCACATGGGCAAGCTCATGATTTTAAACTCAAATCAGCAAACAACACAACAGGTCCGGGAGGCACTCACAATTCGCTTCCTCTTCTCTACCCACCCAAATATTTTCAAGATGCACGACAGTGCCGAGCTTGTCCTTCGAATCGAAAAGTACCTGAATGGTGAGCAGGACGGACTTTTGGGCCTGGAGTTGAAAACCTTGGATGGAGTCTTTCGCGACCAACTAAAGAAAAAGTGGTATGACGAGTCCCTCCAACAGACCCTTCAACTATGGGACATTAATCTTTAGGCACCAGGAAAATTCAAATACAATTTAATCAATTATTAATATTAATATGGTAGTAACTTAAAAAACAAATATGGATATGTACATGCGCTATAAGAATGCAGTGTGTACATTTAAAAGTCGTTGTTAAATATATTATTGTTATATTACACATGTGTAACTACTACTTTTGTACAAATGGAACTAATAGTTTCATCAGTCAAGCAGTCGAGTGTATTTTAATATTGATGTTGCATTTTGAAACAAAGTTTGTAATTAATTAATTATATGTGTATCGATAAAGGCATATTTCCTGAATAAAATGTTGAGATGAATGCCTCCACTGTATTTTAGGATTGCTTTGGATGGCCATTTGAAAGTAAATTATTTTGTAGAGAAATGTTGCACAGTAAGTCAAGAACATAAAATAAAAAGTAATTTCTTTGTTTTTTCGTGCAAAAAAATAAAAAAAATAAAGTGAATATGTGATTTTGCTACTTTTTTACTATTAATTGGTCGGGCTTGTTGGATTGTCTTGGGGTAGATCCTTGCTAAAAATTCTTTGTCGAGTTCCTTGATATCAGTTTTATGAGTCCTTAGTTTTAGGAGTTCACATTATCAAAGCTACCAAAAATGGTAGCCAGAAGAATGAACAATCCAACTTATCCACAAAGTTTCATTGTTACAAGTTGAATTGAACTGAAGCTTATACACAAGAAAAAGTTTGGGAATATGTATTTTTTTTAAAGGCAAACAAATAATTGGAAGGTTTATTTAAGCGTGATGAGCAAATGAAAACACAAACACATCAAACAATGACGCACATAAACTAGTTTTTGAGTTGGCGAAATTACCACTATAAAAGATCATTAAGATTAAACACGCATAATTATTTTTATTCAGAGATAATGTGTTGACGCAATACGGCGGTTAATAACAATTTCATTTCCTTTAAAGTGAAAAGACAATGTAGCTGTTAAATAAGTTGATTTTACACAGCAAATGGAGTAATAACCTAATTACTAATTTGGTGTTCCAGCCGAGCATGAAATCCCTGAAAGATGATTTTGGCACCTTTATGAAGCACATTTAATTAGTTACGTACCCGTTCTTGTTTGTTAGGGGTTAAAGGGCACACTCATTATTTGGCAACTTTTTTTTGACACAATTTCATATCAACTTACAACACAATGTTACCAGCGTTAACAATTAGGGCATTGGTCAAAGCTGACGCGACGAAGAAAAAAATAGTTTGGTATTAAACAAAATTAAAAATCGTGTGCTTGTGCAGTTTTTTT
>JAHZNC010004584.1:0-12841 GCA_027744095.1 Zhuqinia jingwanae | reverse complement strand
TATCATCACACAAAATTGAAACCTTAAAATGAGGAAAGTAGGCAGATTCAGGTAGTCTTATTTTACTTTAGGATCAACCTATTATTTCTTGTAACACGTTTAAAATCGCATTTTTTAATTTCTTTAGTCTTTCTATGCGTATTTCGAAACACAATCATTATAAGAGCTTTCATTGGAAATTAGATAAATAATTAAATACATTCAAGTCACGAAAACAGTCAAATCAAACTGATATGGTTAGTTGAGTATAAATGTGTACAATAATGTGTAAATGATTTGAGAAAAATATTATGTGATGTGACATAGTTTATGTACCAATAAGGATTAGATAAATATTAAAATTTAATTGTGAGGGAGCAATTTCAATCAACTGCGTATATATATATATATATATATATATGTTCGAATGAGACATTATATATACTTTGATGACAGGTCGGACAAGACAGTTTGACAATTTTTGACCCATATATGGGCTAATACTTTGATGAGGATGATGAGGCGATGGGGAGATAATAAACTACGCAACAATGACAGCGGTTGTGTGATGCGCAGTGGTTACAGCAGCCAGTATGGGGCATGATGATTGCATTTAAATGACAATGAAAAAAATGCACAAGTTTTTGGATAATGATAAACCCCATTTTAGTATTTTTCAAAACAAAATTGTTCCATGCTATTTTCATTGGACTTCTAAATTGTATGATCGTTATGTTCGAAATAGTGTCTTGAATCAAAATAGATGGATAAAGATAAATATCTAATCGCGGTGTAAAATCCTCTCATTATATACCATTAGCGAATGTACCTGATTGCTGTTATGTAACTTGACTACCTACATGGCTATGTGAAGCTGCTAAATTGAGTTGGAGGGGAGTACTGTGGCGCTACCATTGATTTGATTGTTGTGAGTGAGCAGTGCAATAATGCAATTTAATATCAATCATAACATAATAATAATATTGTCTGTTGACTGTATATATTCCATCCAATATCGCGAAAGATTATCAGTGAATTTAAAAAAAGAAGTTTTTATCTGATAGCGTGCCACATGATCCTTGGTGCAATATTATTACGTAAAAACTATTTAAAGTTAGCCCAAAATTCTTTAAATTTGTCAAATGCCTAATCTGACTGCTACGTTGGCAATTACACCAATCTAATTTAGTTACATGCATAGTATTTATACATATTTATGCATGCATATTATATTTATTACGTAGCTGATGAAATCAGTATAGTATTAATTTACCCAAGGTTGTCTGTCTGTCTGTCTGTCTGTCTGTCTGAGAGCACGATATCTTCAGAAACCTTGTATTCAAATGTCTTCATATTTGGTGCACAGGTACCTTAGGTCATAACTCAGAGCCCTAATGATTTTCAGCTCCCCATCTCATCACCCGGGGGAGTTATGAAGGAAACATATTTTTTACTTTTAACCAATAGCAAGTGACGCAATACGTCACGTATGTTCGATTCACTATCAGCTACTTATTTACAGGTTTTACAGTTTTATTGATATTGAACCAATAAAATTTAAAATTGCACACAGGTGAAATATTCACATGAATATACTTTTGATTTGTTATAAGATTAAAAATTGATTTTTTTGTGATTATCTTTGTCACGGTTCTGATGGCTGCCGTCTTTCAATTTATATTGAAAATGATGAGATGATTAACTAATTATCAAAAAGAAGCTCATTGAGTATAAAGCTCATTATTATGGCGAAGATGGCACTGATGCTGATGGTGTGAAACTGTTAACCCGATCATTATCATACCCAAGCAAAATACGTTTTCTTTTACATTCAGTATTATATTCAAACACTGCACAAGCATTACTTTTGTGTGTGCATTTTTGATATGACGCCAAGTCAATAATATCGCTGACGTGGAAGATTATAATCATGTTATGTTGATGGGCATTCAAACGTTTCGTAATTTGGTAAACTGAATAGGTAGGCAAGTAATGGTGTTGCATCAAGAGAATCAAATTCAAATCCAGAGGGACTGCACACAATAAATCAATGATGTGGTATTTTTGCAAGGGGAAACTAAAAAGTGGACTGTTTCTTGTTGTGATAATTGGTAAAATAGAAAAATCAATGAGCAATGTAGCAGTCGTGATTATTAGTTTAGAAAAGAACTTGTAATAAAAATTACTTCAGTTATTGGCTTCGCCTGTAGGCATTTCCCGATCCAATTCACACACGCAAACACAAGTGACTGCAGCAACACTTTGTGTTGTTGGCGTCACATTCAACAACCCCAATAATCATCTTCATTGGGTTCATCTTCAAATGCTCACAGTCACAGCCAGTCAAATTGCTCATCTTTGAAAGAAGATGATCATCTCCACTCCAAACCAAGATTGCAAATCTCTTTTTTCATTGTTGAAAGTTGAACTACATTATTGTGCTACCTTGTAGTTTTTATAGATTTGTTACTGGTCTACCTTTTTCTTTATTAAGCATTCGCACAAGACCGAAGGTCTTCACACAATCATATATATACAAAATCGCAAGAATGTGTCTGTCCGTCTTGATGTCACGCTGCATATATATATATTTTTTTTTTTTTTTGAAGGTTTTATTGTCTTGCAAAATCAGAATAACTGCTCAGAATAACAGAATGCATGTATGTATAGACCTTGAAAACTTCCAAAATCCATAACACATGTTTCCGGAGTCCCCTTTCCATTCATCGTGGGAGAAGGTTCCCCACAGTTGACAGTTAATTTAAACCGATTCTTGAGCTGGAAGTAATTTTTCCTGCCAATCACGAAAAAGACATGGCTGTTGGTGTCCATTCAAGTCCATTCCCAAGAGTAAATTGCAAATGTGGAAGGTATAAGAGTTCAAAGTGTGTTGTATACGGATGTGCGTGGTAGTTCCGTATGCTGAATGTGTCATGCAAATGGTTATTTATTTATGTAGTTACAGTGTTCTGGTTATACTTGGGGCATACACACATAATCTTTTAAAATGTTCTTTGTATTGTGTAATGATTACATGGCTTGGTTGACACTAACAGTTTCTTTATGGTTGAGTAATAGAATAAGCGCACAATAGTGCAACTGTGAAGATGTGGATGTGAGTCAACAATGCAATATGGCATTGAAATGTGAGTAAAACAGAGAAACAGTAGCAGTGGAATGTTGTCGCGCCGTCATAATAACAATTATTGTTATATTATCGTTGAAGATGCTGCGTAAAAGAATGTGTCTTCTCCTCCAATTTTAATGACTACTATTTTCCACAAGTCAAGACAATATATTTTTATGGCATTTCTTATTGGTCTACTTCACTGATGGCTAGGCTAGTACATTACACATACATAGTCTATTGTCATAGTCTTTCTGTTCTGACGTGACACAGTTCACAACTTTTAAAATGAGATAATTTGTATGAAAAAATACATCCAGTTTTCATTAAATTAATTAAATAATTTTAAAAATTATTACACATTTGATTTTCTGGAACTCTAATCAGACTGGGTAAAATTCTGACCAACTTGTGGCAACCAGTCACCAGTATATTGACAGTTAATCAGCAAAGAAACATAATAGGTACTATATAGCACTTCATGAAGAGCACTGCTATTTTATTCCTGCTCCCTTTATTCATTTAGTGTGGATTGTTGGCGTTTTGGACACTCTCAGGAACGTAACTCGCCTACAGCAGATTGAGAGCCATCATATCATATCATAAAACCATATGCGCTACTATTATTAAAATACATTTTACTATAACTATGGAGTCATAAACCAAAGACATTACCATTATCTTTATCATACATACACATAGGTCTACCACCATACGTACCTGTGCCTACCATCAATTCAATTGCATATACATATTATACTAAAAGAGCAACAATAAACATTCAACAATGCATGCAATCATTCAATATGCAAAAGATTACATACATTATTATTATTATTAGGTAACTTTTGTTGTTAGAACATTTTTGTGTTGTGGCCTGCATCTTTGCAACTGTTTATTAGAGGCTACTTGTTGTCGTTGTACTACTCAAACTGCTGTTGGGCTGCTGCACATTGTTGTTACATGATGGCTGAGAGGTGTTGATGAGATTGAGATTCATTTTTTTGGGACTGAGTTGCTTTGGTTGAGAGTTGAGAATTGAGAATGATGAAAATGGGGATAATATTGGTGAGTTGATGAGGAACAATGCTGCTGTTTCTGAGTGTGAAGAGAAGTGCTCGATATGCATAAAACTTTATAGCTGACTGTCTTCTCTCTCATTCTGCTCGCTTCAACAATGGAATTGTTACAAAATGTGAAAAACGTGCAAAGCATCGCAGAATTGAAGTGAATTGAAGTGCAATGTAATATAAGACGATGGCAATATATAATACTATGTATACATATAGGTAGGCAATAATGTATAGGGATGTTCTTTCCTCTCTGCAACAAAGACTGACTCACTCTCAACAATCAAAACTTTTAGCTATATACTCTATCTATCTGACAACCCTTTACTTTTTCTACATACCTGCATTATTATTATTATTATTATTGCAATAATCATCATCATCATCATCATCATCATCATGAGAATAATAATAGTAGCATGAGCTGCAATGAAATGTGTGTAGTATATAATATGCAGTATAGTAACTGGTTTCTTGTTCACCAAATCAAACTACGAAACCATCATACCAGTTCTTCAAGCCAAGTCAGTATCCTTTACGCTGTTCATCCATCCGTACACACAAGCACACACGCACACAATCACATATTATTTAAATTTGTATGATATTTAAATTTAAATGTGCATTTCGTGAATCGGTATTCCTTGTGTCTCTGGAGTTTCATGGTCCATACTCATAGCTTTCAGGCATAAAGGGTTGATGT
Organism: Zhuqinia jingwanae; assembly: GCA_027744095.1. Lineage (NCBI taxonomy): Eukaryota > Metazoa > Arthropoda > Collembola > Entomobryomorpha > Paronellidae > Zhuqinia > Zhuqinia jingwanae. Next base: position 7,962 of record JAHZNC010004584.1, on the reverse strand, counting down.
AGGGGTCAGTCCAAGTCAAACAAGTCGGTTGACGCGGTACGACACAACAAGGTCTTCTAAAACAAAACAAAAAACAATGGTTTAAGATTTTTTATTTCCTTTGCTGGTTTGAGAACCGTCTTGCATGAAACAAGCAAAGATACACACACAAGAAAAGTGATTTACCTAAGTTCAAAGTCGTTTGAATCTGAAGTGACCTCCAAGAAACGGAGCAGTGTCCCTGAAGTTGTATGCCTAGCAAAGGTTCAAGCTTAAATTTTAAGGATACGTTTTAAAGAGTTCATCGCTATTGATTGTTAACGAGTGTGTCCTTACAAAGCTGCTTGCTTGGATGTCGGACCAGCAGAGATCAGAGATTATTTACATTAGAGGCTACAACAAATCAAGCTAGTCTGCTCAACAACAAACGCACAAAAGCGTACAAAATATTTATACATCTTCACTTTGCTCTTCATTTTGAGATTTGCTGATTCTGAGTGTAATTTGAGCAGATGTACTACGTACGATAAGCATAATACGTAAAGGAAGCTCATTGTCAAAAATCATCATTCTCATCATTAGCAGATCTTTTTGGGAAAATCCTGAAATACGTTATGAGTTATGAGCTTGCTTTGTTGCTGATGCTATTTGCAGCCAAATAATATTGCCATTCTGATACTGATGATGTCGAATACATAAAACACTGATTATATTTGTCTTTAAGTACACTGTGCATGCGTATAGTCCAAGTAATTATGCATTGATTATTATGCAATCAAAAAGGAACTTTTTTCTTGTCCTTTTTTCTCAAATAATCATCAGCGATTTTGCTCATTTGTGATTAGTGGTGTGACTTGTGAGAGTGCTTTATGTTTAGTGTCAAATCATCAAAAGGCTAATAATTACTCAAACAGTTTTAATATAAGTGAATAAAACGTTATTTAATACAAAAGAAATTACTGTACACACACATTATTATTATTTCGTTAACAAAAAATAAGGAACATAAAGAAAAGTGTTGCAGTGGTGATGTGCAAAGCCAAAAGATAGAAAAACTGAAATTGAGAGCAAAGTATTAATAAGAACGTGCAAAAGAGCGAAGGTGAAAAAATATCAAAAGGAAGGATTTTTTTGGATTTTGGGTGAATTAATGAATATATTTATGGTGCGTAAATATTCAACCTAGATATATTTGTTGATTGTAGAGGAAAAGGACGGAAGGGAAAAAAGTGTTTAATTAAGTAGTTTAGTTGGACAACATCTAAAAACAAGTTGTTCCTTTATTTTTCTTAAGTTCAATTGGAAAATTCACCAAATTCACCAGATATATTACTTCTATTTGGATTGATCAAATTATTTTTTAAATTGATTAAATGATAACGTAACAAGAGGTTTTGGTAAGTTTCAGCTTGCATGTTTGAATTTATGTATGCATCTTGTGTTCGTGTAAAATAAAATGAATTGAAGCTTACAATTTTGAACATGAAGCAAAAATAGCATTTTGAAAAAGATGTATTCAATGAATATTTCTTTGTGCAAATTTTATTTGTTCTCTGTATTGGTGGGGAAACAATGAGAAAGCTTATAATTTCTCTCATGAATCTGTCTGTCTGTCTCAGATCAGTAGCAACTTATTGACTCTTTTAATTTTACATGTTCATCATCATCTTCATAGAAATCGTCAAGTCATGATTTTCCATACAAAACTTTTTATAATAATTATTTATACAGCTTGATTACCTAAAATACACATTCTTGTTGTATATTTTTTCATTTGATTCCTTATTCATATTAAAATATATTGCTGTGATGTTTTTAAAAAAAAATAATCTTCCTTGTATTCGTTTTGACTTACTGAAAGCCTGCGCATGTTTGCGAACGAACGGCATAATTGAGAATTATTGCAAGTTGACATAGCTTTTTTGTACAAAAATATATCTTTTTTAGCAAGTCAAGTGCACTGTGCACTTGCTTGTCCAAATAACAATTCATTATTGCATGACTTGACGTGAATTCTACTTTTATTTTGTAAGATAAGCAAAACAGCTACATTAATTGACTGTATCCCCACAAGACACGCATACGTATACTCATGCAAGTACTCACAAGAATGAAGTGAAGTAACTTGTACAAGATTGAAATCATACTACTTTTACTTGTTGTTGTTTTTGTTGTTGTGCATTTGTTGTTGTGTGAAAAGTTGATATATATATATGGATTGCAAGGTATATGTGCTCACATATATGTGCGTACATAGTTGATTCATTTTACTACATACAGCTAACTATATTTTAGTTAGACTCTATTTTGGGGAAGATATGTAAAATGTACAAGTGGGTGCACGCAGAGTGTAACATCTCATATATTTGCGCATTATGAGTTTGCTCACTGACTATTATATATAGACCACCTCCTGGGAAAGCGCTCCTGATGATATTGATATGCCCAAACTTCAAAGTCAAGAGTCAAGGGAATCTTTTTTTTAATAAATAAAAAGAAATTATTGCAGAGGCTGCATTGGAGTAGAGTGCGGTTTTCAGTAGCATTTATTTTATTAGGGATAATAGCATATCTCATCCAAGTAATATATTTTACGATGGTGGTTAGAGGGATGTAAATGAATTTTGTTATCTATTTTCTTGAAAAATATTCCCCGTCGAATAATAATAACTTGAACCTTGTAACGTTATAAATAAGCAGTCAAACAAAGTTCCTCACCACGGGAACCACTTACAAACCTACCTCGTGGGATCTATTTTTAAACCCGCCTCGTGATTTAATTTTCGAACCTCTATATTTATTTTAGATGCCCTAATGGCGCAGACTAGCGGGAAACATAATTCCGAAATTCCATTGTGGTTATGCCCACCTTGGGTTCCATGCTAAGTTATATTCGTTTTGTAATGTGCTGGTAAAATTATCCCTACGTACAAGTTTGTACTTTTAGCAGAGGATGCTTCCCGGGGGACTGCACTGGGAGAGGGCATCTGGGTGTACCCACATGCATAGTGATTTAAGACTAAATGACGTACATAGATTCGAAACCGAAAACAATTTGGAAATTCCTTTCTTACTGAGATAATTGCGTGACATATGGACGGCCGGGCATACAGACAGAGCATTCGCATAAACTACCTTACAAGCCGTTCGGGCTCGTGTTCGGCTACTTAATAACTACAAACATACCTCTAAGCGCAAGAAATGCAGAGAGACCTTCCACTTTTTGTTTGATTCTGCTGCGTGCCTTTTATTTTTAAACTAAAAGATAGAAAATCCCTTTAATCCTTTCGATGATGATGATGGATGATCTGCATGATTACGATGATTNCTTTAATCCTTTCGATGATGATGATGGATGATCTGCATGATTACGATGATTTGCGATATTGCATTGAGAATTTATTAAGGAGGATTGAGAATTTATTAAAAATGGATAAAATTCCCACCCACCCACGCATGCTACTACTGCCACTATATACATAGTACATGCATACCAGCCGCATATTATTAACAAAATTATTCTACTTTATTCTAAAATCAAACAGTAAAATAAATGCATACACACTATTAATTTTGTCTTAGAATTACAGCAACAAATACAACATTTTAATTATCTGCATTGTATTTTGGCTGGGAGTAGGAATATTGTAAAGTTCATTTTGAATGAATAAAAAATGTAAATGCTGTTCTAACCTTCACTTTTACTCGAAACAAAGGTGTGCCTGCCTTTTGGTGTAAATAACGTAAGTAGCTAAGTAATGTAAGTATTCGTTGGTTTTGACCGCTTGCAAAAAGAACTGCTTGCAGGTATTGATGGGGGAAATGCTCGAGTTGGGGAGTGGGGATGAAGATGAAAGTTGCCAAATAAGCAAGTGAAGTCAATAAGTCGAAAATTTAAAATACTTTGCTACAACACAAACATATAATATTATGTTTTATATGGTGTATTTACATGTACGCCACTATTCTGTTAGGATGGATGGACTTCACTTTTGATGATGATCATGATAAGCATGATTATCATTATTCTTGAATGAACTGAAAGAGTTGTGGATTGCTTGGCTCAAAACGTCAAGTCAAAAATAACAAGATTGCAGGTTTGTGCTCAGAGCAAAAGAGATTGAATACTTTTTTATTTAAAAAAAAAATGTTCAAATCTGAAAAAGAGTAAAGTCAAGTCAAAGTCCATCAGCCAATTCGTTTCGCTACCTTGTACGAAAGTACAAAACAGATTGTAGTGCAACGTGTATACAATCTCATCTCTTCTTGATCAACTTTTTGTTTTTGCGAAATTTTCTGCAGAGTTCCTCGCGTAATTTTGTGGGAAGCCGAGAGTAGATGTTTAAAGCTGAATGAGTAGGAGGTTAAGAGGTAGAGAAGTGATAATATGTCAACCAAGTTTCAAAACACTACTCTTTCCTTCTTGTATACATTTTTTCTTAAAAAAATGCAAAAAATTCAGTCAACCAATAAGTTAGGAAAAGCGCAAACTATTTTGGGGGAAACGGAAGAATGCATCATATTTTGTGAGTTAGAAAATATAAAATGTTGGTTGTTGTAAGGAAAATTTGAAATGTAAGATGACTTATTATTATTAAGAGGATAAAATGATGCTGACGAGTGAGGATTCTGATAATGAGAATAATTAGCTATGCCAAATGTAGCTGAAAGTGAAAAAGTATGCGATGATGATGATGTTATGAGGAAACCCTTAACCCTTTCGCTAATGTAACTACTTATGTATTTATAAAATAATCGAATAAAATGAAGCCTTTCACATTTTTATATTTGCATCATGAAAGCATTATTGCACAAAAAAGTACAAAAGAATCATTTCATCACCCTAATCATCTTCATTGTCATTATCAACGTCGCCCCATCGTAAATACTTTTTTATCCTCCTCATGTTCTCCTGTCATTAGCAAGTATCCTTGTTTTTCTGCAAAAATTGAAAATTATGATAAAAGTAGGTTTAGTCACAGTCATCGAATCACAGCACAACCCCACCACAAAATTGTATAAAGTTCATATCTTTTAATAATAATGAGCGTGCAGTGAAATATTTAGAAAGATTCGAGACAAAATGAAGGTTTCCTCAAATAAAAATATGAAAAGTACAACAAGGAACGTAAAAAATATCAGCGTCAATTTAAACTTCACCTTCAATTATTATTCCTAGCTATATTAAGTATTGCTCCTTTGCTCATCACACGCCAGTGTAATATTCCAAGTATGCATGCACTTTGCTTCATCTTATTTTTTCCTCACAGGAAGTGCTTTTTGTTGTGCATATATAATATCTCATCATCACTAAATCACAACAGTGTATAGGTATGTATGTTTAATAAAATCAAGTTTTAACTTTGGCCAACAAAGTAACCAAACCAAAATTTTTATTGTCATTTTGATGATGACTGCAAAAAAAGGATTTCAAAGTCAAATGAAATTTGTGAGCAATAATGAAATCAAGGAAGCAATAAAGAGTGAGATTGGGAAAAAATGTATGGATTGTGAAATGAATGACATAATATGGCCCATTTAACCTTTAATATGTTTGTATTAAAAATGGGTTTTTCCTTTTGATTTGTGTTGAGTGAGCAAAACAAAAATAGCATCACTTTTTTAGCTGAAAATAAATAAATTTGAATTCATTGCTCGTTAAGAGTTCAAATAGCAAGCTCGGAATTTCGTAATATGCGCATTTTATTACTTTTTACGCTCTTTGGGGATTTGACCTTGCCAATTTTGTTGGGATAGACAATAGGAAATGCCTATTATGCATCACATCACAGCAATAGCACATAAAAAGGTAATTTGCAAATAAGCTTCAATGTGCCTGTATTATTCTGTTACAATAAACTTCGCAATTATAGCCTCCTCCACCTTGTTCTTTAACGTGGTGTGCTCTGCAGTCTGCACAATATGACAAAAATACCTACCTATATTGCTTATTATTATTGTTGTTGTTGAACACATTCGTATTGTGGATTTTTTTAGGGATGGTGATAATTGCCAATGGCAATCATGCCTAAATCAAAACTTATTGCTTATTAAACAAATAAAATTTATCACGTTTGTTTTATAAACAATTTAAAGTTTTCCGTGCTCATTCATTTTAATCATTGGAATGACTTTCCACAAAAAATATTATTGATGTGCATATTGTAGGCAACAGGTAAATGTGTAAACCAGTTTGGCAAATAATAAGAATAATGTCATCATGGACTGTCGATTGTGAAATGTGACGATGAATTTTTGGTTTTGACATTTGTCACATCACCACCACAACAATAAAATCAAGCCATCAAAAATCATTCATCATTTAGACTGCTGCCAAATTCTAAGTAACAACATAACAAGCCGTTCCTGGCTTTTTATGCTTTTTTACCGTTTCCTCATTTTGTTGAATTAATTTTACATTTGTACATATATCTTGTCAAAAACGATTTTTATAGGTTTTTGTTTTTATTATTGAATGCTCAATATCCAGTATCAACATCAATCAATTCTGTTGCAAGTATTTTTGCAATAATTGTATATAAACATGTTTTTGTTATTTATGCATTACATTTTCTATGTTTTATGTTATGCATCTATACGAAATGTTTGCTTTTTGTTCAGCATTGGCACTTTGACAACTTAAAAAAGAAAATTCCTCCACATTCAACATTCCCTAAGAATATTGTTCAAAGTACTTGTTCCATTTTCTCCTCGGTCATCCGCCTATTTATAATCATTAACATATCATTAAAAATAGTGTACCTATTCAACAAACAACAGACTATTTATTTTACCCAGCTCAACTCAAGTGCAAGTAGCTTGTAAAAATGAGAACAAGCCATAAAAAATATATTTTGTTGGCTAGTTTTTACTGTACAAGTGCTGCAAAACTTCAACTTGTAAGGAAAATGATTAGCTATAATGGGTGGAGTCGCAGTCGCCAAAATTGTTACAAATGTGTGTATATGTGAGTGTGGAGATTGGAGATGCACATTTTGTTTGTTCGCCCTTTTGTTAAGTTATTAGTTTTATTGGGTATTAAATTTTCCCATTTAACATGAAAGGGCAGTCAAAAATGAGTAGATAAGTTTGACGATTCTTTTTCATTGTTGCACCAAAAAATAAAATGGTAAAAAGGGAAGTAAAGTTGAATTGAAAGTCGGCTTGAAAGAATAATAATTGTAGATAATTCTTCATACATGGTGAATCTTTGCCGTGAAAAAATGATAAATGAGCATACAATATTATCATACCTACAGATCACATGACGTGGACTAGCTTAGAGCCAGAGTCGACCTCCAAAATAATTCGTATTCTACGTCCATATCTGGCGGTGCAATAATAAGATCAATCGTGAGTTTCCCCCACTTAAGACGTTTGAATGAATGAAGAATTGTGTACAACAGCACAAGCACATTAGAATATTTTTATTGTGCGTGTCGAGTGGAACTAAAATATTGTGAAATTAATTGAGAAGTTTTGGTAAATACCTATGACCAATACCAAAATAAGTTTGGCAAAATTTAATGTCAAGTGGAAATGTAGTCGGCCGGCAGTTGGTCTAATAAACTAATAATCTGACTATCTAAGGCTAATTAATGTTCGATCCAGATAAATAAGTTTGCCATGAAGAGTATAGAAAGCTTATATCATTTGTTGCAATATATGTACACTCTACAAGAATGAGTGAGTTGAGTAGACAATATGTTTAATGGAAAAGCATATAAGTTGCAAGTGCAACCATTAATTTCTCCAAAAATGGCAAAACTGCTTTTTTTCTTGGTTTGCGGACAAACAAAAAGAAGATTCAACATTTTTATTGGTTACATCATTCGTTTAAAAAGACATTAAGAACTACAGAACGTGAAATATTCAATATAGCACGGAGAAAATGTAATGACTGTTGCAATTTGCTAATGAAAGGAATAAAGATACAAATAATTTAGGATTGGGAAAAATATCATCATAGCTTCGTGGTCTAGG
>JAHZNC010004583.1:0-13490 GCA_027744095.1 Zhuqinia jingwanae | reverse complement strand
GCAATAGCAAACACAGCGGTGTAGTTTTTAAAGACGAAGAAGGAGAAGAAGAAGAAGAGAAAAGGGTTTTCACCGTCTTCGATTACCTCTTCTTTTTGCTTCCATTCATCCTGTGTGGTGGTGATGGTGGTGGTGGTTGGTGTTATGTTCAGTGAAAAAAAAATGTTCCCAACATTGAAAAATAGATTTTTTTCTCCCTTGAAAAGAGTAAAATCGACACGAACCATTTTGCATTCAGATGAACAGACTCTGTATCTCTAGTATAACATTACTACTAAATTTAAGTTGTGGTAGAAAAAAAATGGAAACTCAAAAAAAAAACATGTACCTACTCTACCATCATCACTATTACCACCACCTCCACGATGAAGAAAAAAGGCCAGGAGCAGTGGAAATGGTGGTGATGGTGCAAGTATGCCTCCTGATCGTGTAAGCTGAAAATGAAGAGAAACAGGGATAGAGACATGGCTAGAAAGAGGATGGGGACTAAAAGGGCGCGCAGATATCCCTGTAGGCATGAGACAATAAATCTTTCACTTAAGTGTTACATGTAGCATTATGATCTGGGGAATATGCTGCTGCGGCTGCCGTAGTTTGTGTTGCTGCTGAAATAATTGTCATCCAGTTAAGCTTACTTTTTTTTATACCAATAACCTTTCGAAACAAACATGTACAAGCGTTTATCCGCTCAATAATATGTACAAAATGCATGGCACATGGGCTTGCTCGATGTGATATGTGGGATGCTACAATATTTTATATGTATATGGCTCTTTCTCTCTGCTTGCTACGCTTTTTTTCCTGTTCTCCAATATGTCCTTCCTTTCTTTTCTCTTCTGCGTCATAATCATCGTCCTGATGATGATGATGATGATGTTCTGCTGATACTTTTTTTTACTAAAAATAATATTTTTTTCCTTTTCAGACCTACCCAACAAAAACGTACCGAACATTGCAGTGTGATACTTTTTTTCTTCTTTGACTGAGCTTACATATACAAAATAAATAATATTGTTTTAGAGGAAAAGAAAAAAGAATGCCACCTGACTCCGCAAAGTATTTAGATATATATAAATTCTTAACCCGTGCGCGATTATATGAGCATTTTTGCAATATGGCCAATGCTAAATGTAGTTGTGTATATGCCTTTTATTACAGCAGAAATAACTTGGTTTTGGTAAAATGCCTTTCTTTTTTTTATTTTTGCTCAAGCTTACCATCATCCGGTGTTTCGTCGTATCGCTGCTTCCTCAGCAGTGGGTCCTTCACTCCTCCACCAGATCGATGATGGTGGTAGCTACTCGTCCCTTGCCTGTCGACATATTAAGCAAAACAACTCATTTTTTTCTTATTATTATATTTCTTTTCATTTTTTTTTCTTCCTAGAGGTTTTTTTCTCATTTTCTCTTTTAAGATAATTTTTTTTTGTAACACATTTTCGACATGATGGTTGTAGGTATTTCCATTTTACATCCAAAGATTGAGAAGGAAAATATATATATTTATTACGCATTTATAAAGTTTAACTTATTTTTTTGTTATACACACATGTAGGGTGTAATCATGGATAGGCATAGTGTGTTATCCTACCATCAGGTATAAATAAAGGTACTTTTATTTTAAGACATGATAGTAGTAATGTTGCGACGTTTCAAGCCAAATATTTTTGTGGGAAGAATGGAGACAAGAAAAGAGCTAAATAAAATACAGAGAAAAAGAAAAATCTACAGTAGTAAGCAAAAAAGGATTTATGCACATCCTTTGCCAACGACTATACAACAACGACAACGGATTTTCTGCTTTTTTTTGTGCATTGAGAAAATATAAGAAGCCGCCTAGGGCTACCTGTAGAGCTTCTTCTTCGTCTTCATCTCCGGCTCTGATCCGCACCAGAAACAGAGTGACGGGAAGATTATAAAGAATTCATACAAGGTAAGTAAGTACATCAGCACTTTTATAACAATATAAAGGATGATGTCCCTTCTAGAACATTTATTTATTTTTTCTCTTTTTTTACAACAGCAGATTCGTCCCTCAAGCTTTTCCAAGTAGTTTTTTTAGATTGAATAATGTTATGTTTATGTAACGAAAAGGGATAAAATGAGCTGACTGTGTAAGACAGGGGAAAGTGAACTTACTTTAATGTAAACAGAACGAAAAAAATATATAAAAAAAACAGGACTGCGTAATCAAACCTGACATTATTTTTACCTGTCTTAGTGAATGTACTCAAACAATTTTGTGCGTAGTAGGGTAGTACAACCGTTGTTGTCGTTGTCGTATTGTGTGAATGTCTTTTATGAAATGAAGGGAAAATATAAAGAGTCGACATCTAAGAAAAATTTAATAGAGTGTATGGAAAAGATTGTGTGTGTATGTCATGTACGATGTATTATGGAAATACCTACTCTGTTTTTCATAACAATTTTTTTCTTCTCTTTTTATGTTTTTGTATCATTTTAGTACAAGGTAGAGAAAGGAAATGGTGAATACATACCGTGGAACCCATACGGGAGACGTGTCAGAGTTATGAGCATCAGCATGTGACTGAGATGACGTGAGAGGACTTGGTCTTGACGTTTCTACATGAGACGGTTGCTGCCTTGGGAGTGTTTTTGTTCTTTGAATAGCTTCCTTTATGTCTTGTATCGCAGCAGCAACTGAAGACGATGAAGAGGACGAGTCTGGCGATATAACAGATGCATTAGATTCAGCATTTGTGTTGGTGGGTATTCTATTGTTACTACTACTGCCAGGCGGTCCTGAAACAGCAGGAATGTTCATTGGGGCTGCTGACGCTAGCTTGGAACCTCCACCAGTGGCATTTCCAGTATTGGAAGAAGATGACGATCGGTTGTTGCTGGAAGCACACCCTGAAGCAGCACCCGTCGATTGTGGTTGGCAAAGAGAACTCGGCGCTGGTGATGGAGGGGGAGTTGGCCCTTTGAGAATAGAATTCGAAAATTACATCATTTCATTTCATTTCATATTTTGCAAGCAAAATGTGCATTGGAACGAGATTCATTGAAGCATGGTTAAGGAAAAGTCTATTGGCGATGACAAGTGTGGAACGTGAGTTGATTACTTATACCTGCCTGATAACTTTTGTCGGATGTTACTCTATTTCCGGAACTTCCGGTCGACAAGCTACATGGGAAGTGAACTAATGAGAAATGTATGGGGAAACTGGGGAAATCGTGTGCTGGAAGGCATATTGTGTTTTGTAATTGTAACTAAAATTGGCAATAGTAATATAAAAAAAAATATACATACATATTTAAACAATTTCCCAACTTACTCATTGGATCCAATGCTTCGAGCTCAATATCGATTGAATCGAAATTGGTCGTTTCTTGTCCTTTCTCCGAGGAGGATGATGTGTGTTGTTGCAAACCATTGCTGGAGAGAAGAGGTAAGGATGAGTCTCCAGCACCGCGCTGAGTAGGACCATTAATATTGTTACCGGTGGATGATGAGGATGAAAGCTGTTGTTGCGCGTAGCAAGCACCTTGCTGGCTACCACAACCACCACCGCCACTCCCATTGGTAACGCTGTTGTTGCTCAGCGTACTTACATCAGGACAAGAAGATACGTTCAGCTGAGAAGCGAGTCCATTACCATTAGCGGTGATACAGCTGTTGCCATTGTTCAAAGACGCAATATTGGTTGTGCTGCTGTTACTGCTTGTCATCTCATCAGTTACGGGCATTGTTGGATTATTGTGAGAATTGTTTGTAGTGTCCAGAGAATGATGCTGCAGCTGCATTTTCTGATTCTGTTGAGAAGCTCGCATTTTTATTTCTTTTTCAATCTCAGAAATTTGCTTTTTCATAAGCAATAAAGTAGGATTCGGATCGGACGGGATTTTTGTAGTTGAAATGGAGGAAGATGAGGAGGGAGACACTGGATAATGCTGCTGCTGCTGTTGTTGTTGTTGCTGCTGCTGCTGAGACAATGTTGAAGATAATGATGATGTTTGCAACGGAATTTGTTGGGCTGCAGATGTACAAGTACTCGTTGAAGATGTGGAAGGCAATGACACTCCGGCTGCAGCTCCTTGTTGTTGAGTGCCATTACATCCAAGTCCATCCTCAATTAAATGATGGTGGTGGTGATGATGATGTTGATGGTGAGCGGAAAGATTTTGCTGCGGTAGCTCCCTCCTCGAAGAAGAGTGTACCCCTCCTCCAATGGAAGAAGAGGCTATCTGCTGACGGCCGGCAGTGGAGTTATTGTTACCACTACAAGGGATGCCACTAGAGCCTGGAGTATTATTACAGAGAAGGCCTTGTTGCTGCGCTGCTCTTTTAAGGTCATTACTTAACTGATCAGAGGAAGGGACAGTCTCCTCTGTGTCGGATACGTTTCCAGAAGACAAGCCATCCTCCACAGTGGGCATGCAAACGCCCACTCGACTTGATGAGTGTAAAGAAGCTTCATAATCAAGTGAGATCTCACTCTCCAGCTCATTTGAGTCACAGTCTGTTGTTTCCGGAGATAAAGTAAAATTGCGACTTAGACCCACCTACAGCAATTAAAGAGAAAATTTCATTAATGATTAATTACACATATTGACGATAAAACGTTATAAGCATTATTCTCAAAAGGCAACCGACGCCTACAAAAAAAGCTAAAATGAGCTTTAATGAGCAGCAGAAGCATATAAAATTAGCTGTTGACTACTACTACTCTCTGTTTGCGTGTGTCAGAGAGATGCATTTTAAATTGGATGAACATAAAGTTGAAACAAAAATACATTCCAACGAACTCTCCTAAACGAAATGGTCGAAAATTCAGCAAATGTGTTTTATTTGCCAATCAAATGGCACACGCAACAGTAAGCCAGTATTAGTAGTAATAGTAGTAGTAAGCCAAGTCAGTAGCAAAGCTAAAGGAAAACCGTATAGATAATATGGAAGCATGCAAAAAACCAGAACAGGATTTGGTCCGGAAATAAAATGGCCATAAAAACAAATGTGAATGTCCATTTAGGATAATATAATCAAGCATGAAACAGATGGAAAAGCTTGCAGATTAAATAATAATAGAACAAAAAAAAACTTCATAATGACGTCTATGGGAAATGGAAGCGCAAACGTGTAGTAGTATACTTTGTGTGTGTGTGTGTACAAAAGTTGAAAATATAGTGAGGAGGAGAACGGTAGTGGTAGAGATGAGGAGATGAGAGTTTAAACGAAAGGATGTACACTAGCTCAACTCTCCACCACCACCACCACCACCATGCACACACACTTACTTACGCAGACACAAAGACAGTGAATTCTCATCATTTTACAAACGTGGTTAATTACATCATACCATGCCCAAGCGGCACCATTTGCCGTGCATTGCAATCAGGTTTAATTTCCTGAATAACAATTCGTCCTCTCTTTTGTTTCTCTCCTACTGCCCACACAAAATAAATCCTCGAAAAATTGTTTGCAGATCTCTCAAAATGACTATCCTTCCCCCTTTTTCGTCCTCTCCAGCTAACCAACCGCATAAGATCTACTCTAACTCTATTCAACTCTAACTCTCCACTGATTTTATTGAGAGAATAAAATTCTCTGTTGTGCAATGTGCAGTCCAAAGCAGTTTCAAATCTGCTATATAGGTAATATTATAATAATAGTGTTGTCGTTAAGTTTCTGTTGGTCGCATGTGTACGTGTACATGTATATATACATATAATATATATATATATATTTAAATATATATACTGTGTGTACTCAAGGGATTTTTTTTAAATGATCGTTTTTTTGTAAATATAGTTAGAAAAGAGCCTCTCCCTTTCCTCGTTGTTGGCCGTCGTCGTATGCAAATAAGTCGTCTCTCTCTCTCTCTAAGCTAACATAATTATTATGGAATCCATTGAAAAGTGGTTTGAAGGAGGGAATATACTATAGTCTGGGACAACCTGCGTTTGTTGTAAAAGGATTGCTAAACTGGACATGAAAACTAGAAAAAGGTAGTTTAATACTTTGACTCCAATCGTGCATACTTGATTACAGGAGGCATGATGATAATGTAATATTACCACTATCGTTTACATATTGGCAACCAGACCAATACACAAACTGGCTGGAGGGAGAAAAAAAAGCGACCAAAAACCTCCACACACACTCACACGTATCAGAATCAAATCACCTCTTTGTTGGTAACACCAATGCGCGCACACGCACACACAAAGGTGGACAAACAAGAAAGCTGTTTTTCTTTCTGCGAATTGGCTTCCAATTACACAAATAGATTTTTTTTCTAGCAAATAGTAATAGAGCAAACAAGAAATTTCACAACACAGCTAAAGCAAAAAAAAAACTATGATGTGATGAGGTGGTTATATAGCGGTGGTGTATGGTGGTTATTGTATATGTTGGCTTATTTGGCTCATTCGCTAACTAGCTCCAATTTTTTCTCAGAATTAAATGGCGGACAGACATTATATGTAAATACAGATAGCATTATTGCTTTTATACTTTTTTTTTTAAAAACTACTATAATGAAAAGCAGTGGAGTGGGGGTGGTGTAAATACACGGACTATGTACATGGTGGTGGTGGATGAGGTTGTATCTAGAGCTATCTAACAAACTACACAACTACTACACGCTTTTTCCTCTGCTCTCTATAGGCTTTGTCTCATTACGTATGCAGACCATTAAAGCAACTATAAATTTCGTCAATTGCTTTCCTGCCGCCTTTCTCTCTCTTTAGTTTAAGGTAGAAAAGGGGGAGAGAGACAAGTAGTTAGAAGGACCCCAAAAAGTCCATTTCCTCTCTAGGGAATTTACAAACTTTTTCCTAGGCACTGGTGCCACTACTACTGCTACTACGTCTAAACTAACTAACACTACGACTACACTCTTGTTCTGCTGATGATGCTATACAGTGAAAGTAAGTAAAGAAACAGAAACCAGAACCCCAAACATGGGTGATGGTAGTAGTGGGCTGTGGAAAAGTATGGTTGTACTTATAATATGAAATGTAGTAGATATTTTGCTACGCTGCTGCATATATACATATCTATCTATGTGTACTTTCCACTACTTAATATTTTGCTACACGTTCACATTCTCACTACTTGTGACACCATTATTCACTACACTTGATTCCCTTTTGCGAGAAAAGGAGAAAAACTCATAATAATAATACGGAAGCAATAATCATGGAAAGTAGCAAAATAGCAAGTTTTTCAACGAACCAACAACCACCCACCCGAACCGGTGTGTATGTGTCTGTCTGTTTTCTGTATGCATGTGTGCGCGAGGGTGGTCTAGTTTAGTACATGAGTACCGCGCGCGCTGCTGGTACAAATAATAAAACTTAATATAATTTTCCCAAAAGCCATAAATGAAAATATGAATAATTCTTTTCATCAACATAAAACAACTGCAAAGAACAAGAAACATTCTTTTGGTAATAATAAAACAAATAACAACAACAACAACAACAACAATAAACAAAAGTGTTGCATATTAATGTCTTAATTTTAATAGCTAGCACAAAACATAAGTAAAAAGTAAAAACTTAAGTTAGTTAAAATAATACTAAAAATAAAACAAAACTTGCGTCTTATAACACGAGCACGAAATAACAATAAATTCACGGTAAAAATTACTACCATTGCACAAAAAATAACAAAAGTAGCGTTCTATTTATAAAAAAAAAAGAAAAAAAAAGTCTACTGGTTTAGGATAACAACAACGACAAGGGGAATACTATACTTCTATAGTCTTTACCTGAAGTCCAACTTCCGTATCTCCTAAATTATCCGTTTCCGTATTAGTTGAGGAAGTATCCCCATCGATATCATTGTCATTCAGGTCCCGTGGTGGATTCTGTACTGACTTTTGTTGTTGTTGTTGTTGCTGCTGCTGCTGTTGTTGTTGCTGGATTTGTGGAAGTGTAATTTCTTGGAAAGAGATGAGACGAGGAGAAGCAGCCTCCCCTCCATCGCCACCATCTCCGTCGCTACTTCCTATCAAAAGGACACCTCTTCTTGCAGGCTTCTTTGGGGACTCTTCCACCGCACTGCAACTTTCGCCGGCTAACCTCTGTCCGACATAAGAGTTGCCAGCTTGTCTCTTGAGAGTGTAGTCCAACTCATCAAATAATGGGCCTAAGTTCATACTACTCCCATCAAGACCAGCAATTACCGCACTTGGTACACCTGCACTACCCCCGCCACTGGCACCCCCACCAACTACACTAGTGCTTCCGAAAAATTCCTCCAGTACTTTTCTCGTTTCTGAGAACTCATAAAGGTAGTCCGAGGAGGAACTCGCTCCTATTCCCAGTAAATTATGTCCGTCTGCTGATGTACTACTGCTATTCTCGTTAGCCCGCTGTACATCCGACGTCGACGAAGGTACAGAAATTAAACATTGATCGTCCACTATACTATCACTATTATTTGTTGTATGACTAGCGTTATGTTGTGTTGTGCTTTCATCTCCAGTACCGGTTGCGACAGAGTGAATTGTGCTCTGCTGCTGATGATGTGGTTGTAGTGACTGATGGAGATCCTCGGAAAGGGAAGCCGAGTCGACTAGTTCCAATACCATGTTGTGATGCTGCTGGTGTGGTTGTTGATGAAGATGATGATGATGATGATGATGATGCATCTGTTGGCTCTCGTCTACGAGAGGATTTCCACAGAGATTAGTTGTGCTGGATGGAGTACTTTTTTCCGCTTTTATATTAAGCTGATCAGTCAAAAGTAAGTCACTGGAATGGTCGCTGTTGACTAATTGTCCTTGACATAATGACGTGGAAGAAGGTGGTTCATCAATGTCGCTACTGCGTAGGGAGTGGTGGGCGTTATTATTATCCTGAGGTATTTGCTGCTGACTGCCAAGCACGAGATGACTTATTTGTTGTGTGTGATGACGATGATGAGAAGGTTGTTGTAGTAGTTGCTGTTGTTGATATTGCATTCTCGTCTGATCTGCTTGCTGCTGTGAACATTCATCATTATTAACAGAGTTGGGATGACATGAGTTGCTGCTCACCAATATGTCACCTTCTGTTTCCATCATACTATCACTTTTTATTATATCTGTTGCTTCAGACTTTTCCAGACCCGAGTCCACTAGAGAGGACGAGTCCAACGAACTTGTTACTGGAGTAATACGTTGAGGGAATCCGGGTACCCGCGAAGGGAAATTGGAGACGCTTTGCGAGGGAGATAAAACTCTGGGACTAATTCTACTACTGTACAAATTGCGATTGCTGGAGCTTGAGCTCGTGTTCGAGTTGGTGTTGTCCAGCGATGATGATGACGAAGATGAGGCTGTGGTGGGCACCGCTGGCTTGCTTGGCTGACTAGGTGACATCAGTGACACAATATGATGTGAACTACCAACACCGCCACTACCATAGTTAATTTCAGACGGGGAGCGTAATGCTCCATTGTCCATTATTGGTATGTCCACATCCACCAAATCCAAGTGCGTTGGCATTGGATGAGTGGGTTGCTTCAAACCGTATCTTTTTGGGGATCCCTCATATTCTGCAATAGGTACGGCTCCAATAAGTCGATTGTTGGGCAAACAACCTTTGTTACTACAACCCATCATGTTTAATGACACAGGCGTTACTCCAGAGTATTCATCACTTTCATATCCACTTGGAGTTGTATTCCCTCCGCGAGTTGACGGCGATGGAGATCCTTGAAGTAAAACGGTTGGTGCAGAACTAGTGTTCATGGAGCTCCCTGAGTGATTCATTTCTTCTACACCGCAGCAATGCATACCACTCTCATTTGCTGAGTTACCACCTCCACCACTGCTACCACCACCGCCTACTTCCCTTCCAGCCCCACCATTTCTACCCCAGTTTCCAATATCGTCGAATATAATTTCACCTCCAGCCTCATTTACAGTCGTTTCATATATATAAGGCGGTTGCATGGCTGCTGCTGCTGCTGCTACTGCTGCTGGTGTGGTTGGCTTGGGCCTCATGCCCTTGCTTGTGCTTTCAGATTCAATGGGCTTTTCAATGGACGTGATCTCAGTGGAGAAGACTGTTTCTTTGACAGTCATCGGAGTTGCTCCACTGGAAGAGGCATTAGCACTGGTGCTGCTTTTGCTATACGACCCACCACCACATGCAGGGCCCATGTCTGCGGAACTCAAAACTTTTGTATGATCACAATGAGGATATCCGCAGACATGTCTGTTTCTGGCATGACTCTGGTGATGATGATGATGTTGTTGATGATGATGGTGGTGATGATGATGCTGACTCCCATGGTGTCGATGACTGCTCGTATGATGAGATCGCGAAGGTACAACTGTGTTATCCTGGTAGCTTTTTGAATGCTTTGGCTCCCACACAGAAAGCTCACCATTTTCACCGTCATCCTCTCCATTTGTGCACACAAGTTGTGGCTGATGCTGTTGTTGTTGTTGTTGTTGCTGCTGTTGTTGTTGCAATTGTGGTTGAATATTGGGAGATTTCCGTCTACTCTTTGTCCCAGCTGAACTGCTGGAGGAAGCAGTAATGGACATGGAGGAATCCGCCATCATCTCCGTGGAAGATGATGTTGAGGAGGAGCCTCGAAGTCGACGGCCAGCTCGGATTCGATTTTGAGAGTAAATTTCCCGACCACCTGCAATCTCTATACGAGAATCTCGTAAACACCCCCCATTACCTGGGATATTGCTTGATGTCCGTACTGAGGCTGTATGCTCACTGCTGTATGGTGCAGCACCATTTGAAGTTGCTAAATTACGACTACTTCGAGTCGTGCAAAAACCATCGTCATAGTTGTGGTCATCTAACGGCTCGCATTCCATTCCGGAGCCTAATGACAATGTAGAGTAGGATTTTGTTGGACCCCCACCACCTCCACCACAACTTCCGTCTGCTAGAGACTTTTGGGATTTGTTATAACGTGACGAAGAGGATAATGTTTTAGTCACTGCTGCTGGCGAAATTGGTTCACAGGAAGAACTTTCGGTCATATGCTGTATTCTTTTCGAGCGATGATGAGAACGTTCCGAAGTACTGTGATGATGATGGGAGGAACGACTATGATGTCTACTGGTTTGACTCTGACTTTGACTATTTGTTCCGGATCCTGGGATACCTGACGCAAGTGCCGCCTCGTGCCGTGAGTTTCTGCTACTAATTGAGTTTTTTGATCGTGAATGATGATGGTGATGAGATTTAATACTGTTACCACCTGAAGAATTGTGATGAATATTGCTGCTGTTGTTATTGTGAGGATGATTGTGAACGTCACCTTTTTTGCTATTGCTACTGCCTAAGTTAGTACCACCAACAACACTCCCGTTTCCGGTAAAGTTTGTTGTGGATGCGATTGACGAAGTTAATGGGAAGTTGTCGCTGCTGTCACTCACGAGTGTCTGATTTAGTAGCAGTTAATCCAACAATGTCGTGTGTCAAGTTATTATTGTCATAGGGGGATAACGATCCGTGACCAATGTACGAGTTATTATCACCAGTACTGTTATGGGTGATTGTGGGACTTGTCGCGGTTAGTAGTGGAGGATACGAAAAATGTTTGGAGTGTTTCAGGAGATTATCTGGAAGTTGTTGTTGTTGCTGTTGCTGCTGCTGCTGCTGCAAATGGTGGTGATGATGATGGTGTTGTTGCTGTTGCTGATGATGTGTGAAGCCGGAAGAAGAGTGCCGTCGGGATGATTGCCTCGATGAGGTTGATCCTCCACCTAACGACGCTGTAGAAGGGTGATTTAAATTTTGATCTCTAAAATTGTCAGCTAGGTACTGTTGGGAATTTGACTGGGACTCGGAGGACTGTGACTCCGTTCCGACAGACGATGCACGTGGCTTACACTTGGGGAACAGCAGATGAATGTCGTCATTCTCACTTTGATTGCTGTCCAAATGGTCCAACAAACTACTCATGGCGACGACGTCTCACCACGTCCTTAACAGATAACTTTTTTCTCGCTATTTCTCAACCTGTGGCTCGCCCTACTCTGGATGATTCGCGCACTGTATGGACCCCTACAATTATTTATTATTTCACTAATGTCACCAAGTCTTCCACTGATGTAGTAATGGGTTGACGATCCGGGTTGAAATTCTTTGCGCTGAAGCTCCAACAAGGAGCTCTGTCGCATTTTCTCAGTGGTCGTCACAATGCTGACAACTCATCAAACGAAATGTAGCATACCACCAACCGTCATCATCTTGATACTTTGTCCTATTTACACAAAAACGTTCAAAAAGTTCTCCTCAATAACTTACATTTCCCTTATGAATACACAGCATTACATACATATATAACTGACATTATGATGATTATTTTTTATGAATATTATAACTCTCCAAGGTGCATACAAAAAAACACAACCATCATCATCGAAAAAATAGGACAAGGTGTAGTAATAATAATGAACTTGTTGAACGAGCTCTAAATATGATTTTATCCACTTCATTTATCTCTCCCATTCCGCCCAAGTGTTCCACTTTCATCAATTTTTCAGACTCATCAAATAATTTCCCCGAATAAATGAGTACTAAATGCCCAAAATAACACTTTCGTTTCGCCGACATGAATGATAACGACATGAACAAATGGTGGTTAGGACCACACACAATCCAATTTGCAACTGGAGAATAAGTCAACCCAAACAATCACTAAGTGTCTTCTTAAAAAAGGGAGAAGAGATATAAAAGTTCAACTAGACAGGAAGAAGACGTACATCAAATGGTGGTTAGGACCACACACAATCCAATTTGCAACTGGAGAATAAGTCAACCCAAACAATCACTAAGTGTCTTCTTAAAAAAGGGAGAAGAGATATAAAAGTTCAACTAGGCAGGAAGAAGACGTACATAAAAACACATGATGACTTTTCATTTGTTTTTCCCCATTATCATACATTCTGCTTTATATACTTTCACAATATATATTATATGATGATCCCTCTGAGAGAGAGACAGAGAGACAGAGAGTAACAGAGTGAAGCAAGTATGAAGTAGAGGATGATGGCAAGGTAAAGAAAGCAAGTCATATATGTATATCTGTATGTGCGGTGTATATATAAATAAAAGTAGAATGAAACCAGTAATAGTTGAAAACGGATTCTTTTTATTTTTTTACACCGCCAAGGAGAATCCCATTAGATTCAAGTGGAAAAAATGGAAAGTTTCTTTTATGCTTCCTTTTTCTATCTCTTTTTTTTAGAGACTTGTTGGGGATGATATGGCTATGAGTGCAAGTGTAGAAAGAAGTCGTACAAAAGTCTCTCTTTTTTTAACCAATTCTTATTCATTGTATCTCATTATTACTACAGTCGCAGTTCCTTTTGCAATGCCGGTGGTGGTGATATGCTGCTGCTTTAGTTCAGGTAGACTCAGAGATAGATACCACTACCACCACTACATTCAGAGCAGAGATAACTTTTCCCGTGGGAAGTCTGAAAACGGGGAAAAAAGTAGACTTTTTGAACAGGATGGTAGTGGTGATCATGATGATGATGATGATTGTCATCA